>PVIH01021477.1:0-29654 GCA_004025045.1 Sigmodon hispidus | reverse complement strand
TTCAACCCTGGATAGATCAACCAGACAGAGTCTCAACAGAGAAATAAGGAGTCTAAAAGAGGTTATGATGCAAATGGATTTAATAGATATCTACAGAAGCTTCCACCCAAATGCAAAGGAATATACATATTTCTCAGCTCCTCATGGAACTTTCTCCAAAATTGACCACATAATTGGTCATAAAGCAAATATCAACAGACACAAAAAATGGAAATAATCCCTTGTAACATATCAGACCACCAGGGCCTAAAGAGTTCAACAACATCAAAACCCAAAGAAAGCCTACCAACTCATGGAAACTAAACATCAATCAGCTGAACCATCTCTGGGTCAAGGAAGAAATGAAGAAAGAAATCAAAATCTTCCAAGAATTCAATGAAATGAATGTACAACATATCCAAACTTGTGGGACTCAATGAAAGCAGTATTAAGAGGAAAATTCATAGTGCTAGATGCATATATGAAAATCCTAGAGAAATCCCACACTAGAGACCTAACAGCACAGCTGAAAGCCTTAGAACAATTAGAAGCAAACACACCTAGAAGGAGTAGATGACAGGAAATAATCAAACTTAGAGCTGAAATCAATACAATTGAAACAAAAAGAACAATACAAAGAATCAATGAATCTAAGAGTTGGTTCTTTGAGAAAGTTAACAAGATAGATAAACCCTTAGCCAAACTAATCAAAAAACAGAGAGAGAGTGTTCAAGTCAACAAAATCAGAACTGAAAAGGGGGACATAACAACAGACCCCCAGGAAATACAGAGAATTATCAGATCATATTTTGAAAATCTGTATTGGACAAAAATGGAAAACCTAGAAGAAATGGACAGCTTTCTGTACTGGTACCATCTACCAAAATTAAATGAAGATCAGATTAATTACATAAACAGGCCTATAACCCTTAAGGAAATTGAAGTTGTCATTAAAAACCTCCCCAAAAATAAAAGCCCTGGTCCAGATGGTTTCAGTGCCGAATTCTACTAGACATTCAAAGAAGAATTACTACCGTAACTCCTCAAACTATTTCACACAGTAGAAAGTGAAGGAATATTGCCCTATTCCTCTTATGAGGCCACAATTACCCTAATACCCATGCCACTCAAAGACACAACAAAGAAGGAGAATTACAGACCAATTTCCCTCACGAATAATGATGCGAAAATTCTCAACAAAATTTTGGCAAAGATTATACAACACTGTATAAAAGATATCATTCACCATGACCAAGTAGGCTTCATCCCAGAAATGCAGGGCTGATTTAACATACAAAAACTGTGAATGTTATCAATCATATAAACAAACTAAAGGAACAAACTCACATGATCACATCTTTAGATGCAGAAAAATCCTCTGACAAAATCCAACACTCCTTTATGATTAAAGCCCTGGAGAGATCAGGAATACAATAAGAATACCTAAATATAATAAAGGTGATTTACAGGAAGCCAACAGCCATTATCAAACTTAATGGAGAAAAATTCAAAGCAATCCCACAAAAATCAGGAACTAGACAAGGATGTCCTCTCTCCCATTATCTATTCAATATAGTTCTCAAAGTTTTAGCTAAAGCAATGAGGGAACGAAAATAGATTATGGGGATACAAATTGGAAAAGAAGAAGTGAAGCTACCTATTTGCAGACGATATGATTGTATACATAAGTCACCCACAAAATTCTCCCAATGAACTGCTACAGCTGATAAACAACTTCAGCAATGTAGCAGGATACAAGATTAACTCAAAGAAATCAGTAGCCCTTCTATACACTAAAGATAGAAGAGCTGAAAAAGAAATAAGGGAAACATTACCCTTCATTATAGCAGCAAATAGTATTAAATACCTTGGAGTAACTATAATCAAAGAAGTAACAGACCTATTTGACAAAAATTTTAAATCACTGAAGAAAGAAATTGAAGAGGATATCAGAAAATGGAAAGCTCTCCCATGTTCCTGGATTGGTAGGATCAACATAGTAAAAATGGCAATTCTACCATAGGCAATCTACAGATTCAATGCACTGCCCATCAAAATCCCAACACAATATTTTTTGGACCTTGAAAGAACAATACTCAAGTTCATTTGGAATAACAGGAAAGCCAGGATTGCCAAAACAATTTTACTCAACAAAAGAACCTCAGGAGGTATCACCATCCCTGACTTCAAGCTATACTATAGAGCTGCAGTAATAAAAACAGGCTGGTACTGGCAGAAAAACAAACTTGTGAATCAAAGGAATAGAATTGAAGATCCAGACACTAATCCAAAAACCTATGAACACCTGATCTTTGACAAAGAGGCCCAAAACATTCAATGGAAAAAAGATAGTATATTTAAAAAATGGTGTTGGCGTAGCTGGATAGAAGTATGTAGATAAATGCAAATAGATCCGAGACTGTCACCCTGCACAAAACTCAAATCCAAGTGGATCAAAGACCCCACTTAAACCCAGCCACTTTGAACTTGATAGAAAGGAAAGTGGGAAACACACTTCTACAAATTGGCACAGGCGACCACTTCCTAAATATAACACCAGTGGCACAGACACTAAGACCAACAATCAATAAGTGGGATCTCCTGAAGCTAGGAAGCTTCTGCAAAGCCAAGGACACTGTCAATAGGACAAAATGACAGCCTACAGAATGGGAAAAGATTTTCTCCAACCCTACAAGTGATAGAGGACTGATCTCTAAGATATATAAAGAGCTCAAGAATCTAGAGCCCAAAACCTTGAATAACCCAATCAAAAAATGGGGTTCAGATCTAAAAAGGGAATTCTCAGCAGAGGAACTACAAATGGCTGAAAGGTACCTGAAAAAGTGCTCATCATCTTTAGTCATCAGAGAAATGCAAATCAAAACAACTTTGAGATACCACCTAACACCTGTTAGATTGGCTAAGATAAAAGGCTCAGATGACAGCCTATGTTGGAGAGGATGTGGAACAAGGGGGACACTCCTCCATTGTTAGTGGGAGTGTAAGCTTGTTCAGCCACTTTGGAATACAATATGGAGGTTTCTCAGAAAATTGAGAATCAATCTCCCCAAGGACCCAGCAATACCACTTCTGGGTGTATACCCTAAAGAGGCACATTCACACTCCAAAGGTATTAGCTTAACTATGTTCATAGCATCATTATTTGTAATAGCAAGAAACTCGAAACTACCTAGATATCCCTCAACTGAAGAATGGATTAACCAACTGTGGTACATCTACACAATGGAATACTACTCAGCAGTAAGTAAAAACAATGATATGCTAAAATTCACAGGCAAATGGATGGATTTGGAGACTATCTTCCTGAGCGAGGTATCACAAACTCAGAAAATAAGCAGGGGATGAACTCATTCATTACTGGTCTCTTAACAAACAAACAAGAAAGAAACCAAGCATGTCCAGGCTACAAACCAAGACCACTGATCTGCTTGGGATCAGAAACACCCTGGACTGACCCTTCGGACCCCACTCCAACTATAGGAACACCTGACTCACTCTTGATGGAGGAGGGACAAAACTGGATTTGCCAGGTGTGGAGACTGATCTAAGCATTATTGGGTCAGTGGGATCATAGTACTGTCTGCTCGCTCCCCAGGGTGGGGATGGGGAGTTCTGGAGAAGAAAAAATGACCTGATGTGGCAGGACGGGGAAGGGACCTTGAATAAGGATATACAGGGATGAGAAAGAAAAAATTCAGAGGGAAAGCTGAACACAAAGTAAATATATCAGTAGTAATCTTATTTGCATTATCACCTTTGATATGTCATACTTATGATTTTTATCTTCTTCATTGTTATTGTCAACTTATCAGCATTTTAAATTCATTTTACTGCTTTTCTTGATAAATATAAAATAAATAAAGAAGGAAAAAAAGAATGCAAAAAACAAAAAGACACAGAGGACAGCCTATGCTGTAGAGAATGCGGAGCAAGGGGAACACTCCCTCATTGTTGGTGGGAGTGTAAGCTTGTGCAGCCACTTTGGAATGCAATATGGCGATTTCTCCGAAAATTGAGAATCAATCTCCCCAAGGACCCTGCAATACCGCTTCTGGGTGTATACCCTAAAGAGGCACAATCACCCTCCTAAGGTATTAGCTCAACTATGTTCATAGCAGCATTATTTGTAATAGCAAGAACCTGGAAACAACCTAGATGTCCCTCAACTGAAGAATGGATTAAGAAACTGTGGTACATCTACACAATGGAATACTACTCAGCAGTAAGAAAAAATGATATCCTAAAATTTGCAGGCAAATGGATGGAATTTGGAGAATATCCTCCTAAGCGAGGTATCACAAACCAAGAAAGATAACAGGGGATGTACTCACTCATTCGTGGACTCTGAACAAACAAACAAACAAGAAAAAGGCAAAGCATGCCCAAGCTGCAAACCACAACCACTGAACAGCTGGGGATCAGAAACACCTTGGACTGACTCTTTGGATCCCAGTCCCCCTAGAGGAACACCTGACTCAGTCTTTTGAGCTTAGGGAGAGAAAACTGGATCTGCCAGGTGTGGAGACTGAACTTAGCAATATTGGGACAGTGGGACCATGGGACTGCTTGCTATCTGCCCAGGGAGGGTATGGGGAGTTGTGGAGAAGAGAGAATGACCTGATGTGTTGGGAGGGGGAAGGGACCTTGATTAAGGATATACAAGGATAGAAGGTGTGACTTCTTTGTTTATAGTAATAGTAATAATAATAATAATAATAATAAAAAGAAAAACTTTTGAAATAAAAAATGAACTAAAAAGGACAGCTAAATGCTCAACATATTGAAGAATTGACCAGTTCTTGGAATTTCTCTAGATTTGTTTTTAAAAGAATATCTGGGAAATGAAAATGGTAATAGATCTGAGAGCTAATAATAAGGTGATCCAGCCAATGGACTCTTTAGAGTCTAGAATTCCTTTGCTTTCTTTATTACCTAAGGGATGGTGATTATATTTATTGATTATAAATATAGTGATTGCTTTAAAAGACTCCTTTTTTACTATACCTTTTCAAAAGTAGAAACATATATAATGTCTGTTATAGCAAAAATAATCTTAAATTTGTATCAAATCCATACCAAATACAAAAATCCATACCAAAGTTACATATTTGAGACTAGTAGTTGATTTTTAGTTTAAAAGAAGACTCAACAATCTACCCATTGGTCTGTCATTTCTATATTTATTTCTTCTTTGGAGGAGTTGAGAACTTGTTTGTGTTTATTAAGTTTCCCATGTATCTTCCTGGAGAATTGTTTTCATCTTAAATTATATTTATGTTTCTGACTACTATTTATGGCAGAAGCTGACTGGTTTGACAGAAATTCTGCTATCAAGCTGCTATAGAACATATTTGCATTAATTACTTGTATCCCTGATGAAGTTCAGAAACCACAGCAGTAGATTTAAGGTATAGAAAAATATAGAATGGGTGGAGAAAAATGCAGTCATAAAAGCCAAAGTAAATAAGCTTAAAAAGTAAGAAATGAAATGGACTAGATCATATTATATCCAGTTAGTATTTCTTCCTAGTTGAAATAAAAGAGTTTCTCTCTTCCCTTTGTCTTTTGTAGAAATCTTTTCAGGGGGGTTAGTGGGCTGCTGCTTATCTCACTAATTCTAAGCAGTTAAACTAGTGTATCTTTCTACTCAGAAGAGTTTCTCCATCAGGTTCTGCTTACTGCCACAATTCCCATCTGTGAGAGCCTTAGCTTACCAGTTACAATATAGACCCTTTTGTAAAATGGCCTTGCTTGTTGGGAGCCAAGGTACCACACAGAGGGTAAGAGACAGAGATGCCATGCAGGCAGCGCTCAGGTTGTAGCAGTCATGGCAGGTGAGATCCACGGAGAATGACAGACCATGCAGGCTATGCTCATATGAAAAGTTTTATTAGGGGGAAAGGGAGAGTAGAAGAGAGAAAAAGCAGCCTCATGAGGAAAGAGAGGAGAAATGAGAGAGGGGAGGGGAAGAGATAGAGAGAGGTGCAGAGGCAACTTAGTGCAAAGAGAGAGGGAGAGAGAAAGGGAAGGGGAGGGGTTTGCTTTTAAAAGGTGATTTAGCACTTCCACATAGACTGTACACACATAGACTGCCTAACTTTGGACTCTAGGTATTTTCCTGAGTACTAGCAATGCAAGGGTGGCCATAGCACTCTGGACTGACTAGTACAGATACCTGAGTACTAACAGTACACGTGTGGCTATAGGACTTTGGAGATGGCTAGAGGTGCTGGAAATGCTAATGGACTCTGTTGTCTTTCCACATGAAATTCTCTGTGACTGAGGGTATTAAGGGGTATGGAGCTGTCCAATCCACTCATGTTCACTTTGGTCACTATGTGGTCTCTTCCTGTCCATGCCCATTAGTGATTCTGGAGCAAGTTCCTCAGCCTACTTTCAGGGTTTCTGGTTTGTTGCTTACTCAAACAACACCACAAGTGGTTCTTTCTCAGGGTATTCTTTCCAGGGCACTGATGGAGAATATCAGCTTCTTCTGCATTACCTTCTATATCTGTCACCATAGCCTACACTACCTGCACTAGGGATCTGTCTCCTCATGGTGTGTACTTCATCTGGTTGCATCTCTACATTTTGCTGTTTATCCAGTGTTCATTTCCCTGGAAGCCACTGTTGACCTTACTTGGACCTCAGCTATTCATTCCTGCTGATTGGCAGTTGCTCTTGGCTGTTGCCTTGCAGAGAGGATCACTAAGGAGAACACTCCTCCACTGTTGGTGGGAGTGTAAACTTGTTCAGCCACTCTGGAATGGAGTTTGGCGGTTTCTCAGAAAACTGGGAACCAATCTCCCCAAGGATCCAGCAATACCACTACTGGGTATATACCCTAAAGATGCACAGTCGCACTCCAAAAGCATTAGCTCAACTATGTTCATAGCAGCATTATTTGTAATAGCAAGAACCTGGAAACAACCTAGATATCCCTCAACTGAAGAATGGATTACCAATCTGTAGTGCATCTATACAATGGAGTATGACTCAGCAGTAAGAAAAACTGATATCCTAAAATTTGCAGGCAAATGGATGGATTTGGAGAATATCCTTTTGAGTTAAGCATCACAATCCTAGAAAGAGAAGCAGAGTATGTACTCACTCATTAGTGGATGTTAAAAAATGAAAATATAAAGAGAAGAGATATCATTGTACACAAGAACTCAAGGCTAGAACATAACTAAATGACACAATACCTCACTTCTGCATTGATGGCCTCTGTCAGAGGTGTGGATAAGGAAAGACTTGTTTTCTTTAACGGTCTGGCCACAGGGAGTTTAATTATTTTCCAGCAAGTAAATGAGCAGCATGAATGGGCAGTTTTGTAAATGGGGAGATCATAAGTGTGGGCATGATTCTGAGAGGTCTGATATCTGAGTTCGATGAGGTGCAGGATGTAAAAACACCTAATAATAAATAAATATATAAAAAGAAAAAAATGTTTTCTTAATTTTTATTTATTTATTTTCAAAAAGTCCATTTTTCCAAGTTGTCCCCTGCTCACCCATCCTTCACTATTCTGAATCCCTTCCCATCTGCCTTCACCCCACCCCATCACCCGATCTCTTCCCCCAAAAGGGCAGGAAGTCCTCTTGTCTTCCACTGGGTCACACAAAGACAGATTGTAGTCTGCAGTCTTATTTGGGAATGAAAACAATAAATTTTCTTTATTCAATTTTATAATACTTCTGAACTTTTATCTTCATCAGCAGAGAGTTCTAGTTAATAGAAAATAAATGGAAAAAATAATTAGCCATATTTATAACTTTGACTTCACTTTCTAACATTTAATTATAAAGCAGGATGTTTGTTGCATTTTTATAAATAACTCTTACTAGGTTAAAAAAGTCTATTTTGATAAGACTGTTTAGATCACACATTTCTGGAGAATTTAATTGAGTAAATTCTTTGCACTTAAGGATTAGAATCATGTTCTTGTTTCTTTATTAGTTTCTAGAATGAATCCCGTTGAGTCCTGAGGATTTTTTCAAACACCCTCTGTTGATTTAGCTTATGAACATCTCATTTGGAATTTTTGAATTTATGTACCCAAGTTTAATTCTTTTATAATTTTGGGTTTTTTTGTTTTTAACTGTAATTTTTGTTCCTTTCTTTAAAGATTGAGACAGTCTAAGATCATAAAGAAATGGATGACTTTGCTTGATTCTTCTATTTTCTCAATTTACTTAAAAATTATGTGCTTGATATTTTTTGCTCTGGGAAATTTAAAAAAAAAAATCAATACTAATTAAATTTCACTGTTACTTTGGGTCTCTATATGTATCTTTTTTCCCCTTCTTTATTTATTTTCTATTTATCAAGAAAAATAGTAAAATAAATTTAAAATGCTGATAAGTAAACAGTATCTGTAAAGAAGATAAAAATCATAAGCATGACTTATAAAGGGTGATAATGCAAATAAGATTGCTACACATATATTTAATTTGTGTTCAGCTTTCCCTCTGAATTTTTTTTCCATCGCTAAATATCCTTATTCAAGGTCCCTTCCCACTCCCACCACATCAGGTCATTTTTTCTTCTCAACAAATCCCCATCCACTCCCTGGGCAGGGAACAGAGAGTTCTATGGTCCCACTGACCCAATAATGCTTAGATCAGGCTCCACTCCGGGCAAATCCAGTCTGGTCCCCCCTCCCTCAAGAGTGAGTCAGGTGTTTCTATAGTTGGAGTTGGGTCCGAAGGGTGAGTTCAGGGTGTTTCTGATTCCAAGCTGTTCAGTGGTTGTGGTTTGCAGCTTGGGCATGCTTGGGTTTTTTCTTGTTTGTTTGTTTAGAGACCACTAATGAGTGAGTACATCCCCTGCTTATCTTTCTGAGATTGTGATACCTCGCTCAGGAGGATATTCTCCAAATCTATCCATTTGCCTGCAAATTTTAGAATATCATTTTTTCTTACTGCTGAGTAGTATTTCATTGTGTAGATGTACCACAGTTTCTAAATCCATTCTTCAGTTGAGGGACATCTAGGTTGTTTCCAGGTTCTTGCTATTACAAATAGTGCTGCTATGAACATAGTTGAGCTGATAACTTTGGAGTGTGAATGTGCCTCTTTAGGGTACACACCCAGAAGCGGTATTGCAGGGTCCTTGGGGAGATTGATTCTCAATTTCTGGAGAAACCGCCATATTGCATTCCAAAGTGGCTGAACAAGCTTACACTCCCACCGACAATGGAGGAGTGTTCCCTTGCTTCACATCCTCTCCAACATAGGCTGTCATCTGTGCCTTTTATCTTAGCCAATCTAACAGGTGTTAGGTGGTATCTCAAAGTTGTTTTGATTTGCATTTCTCTGATGGCTAAAGATGATGAACACTTTTTCAGGAGCCTTTCAGCCATTCGTAATACTGCTGAGAATTCCCTCTTTAGATCAGAACCCCATTTTTTGAATGGGTTATTCAAGGTTTTGGGCTCTAGATTCCTGAGTTCTTTATATATCTTAGAGATCAGTCCTCTATCACTTGTAGGGTTGGTGAAAATCTTTTCCCATTCTGTAGGCTCTCGTTTTCTCCTATTCACAGTTTCCTTGGCTTTGCAGAAGCTTCCTAGCTTCAGGAGATCCCACTTATTGATTGTTGGTCTTAGTGTCTGTGCCACTGGTGTTATATTTAGGAAGTGGTCGCCTGTGCCAATTCGTAGAAGTGTATTTCCCACTTTCTTTTCTATCAAGTTCAAAGTGGCTCGGTTTAAGTTGAGATCTTTGATCCACTTGGATTTGAGTTTTGTGCAGGGTGACAGTCTCGGATCTATTTGCATTTTCCTACACACTTCCATCCAGCTATGCCAACACCATTTGTTAAATATACTTTCTTTTTTCCATTGAATGTTTTGGGCCTCTTTGTCAAAGATCAGGTGTTCATAGGTTTTTGGGTTAATGTCTGGATCCTCAATTCTATTCCATTGGTCCACAAGTCTGTTTTTATGCCAACACCAGACTGTTTTTAATACTGTCGTTCTATAGTATAAATTGAAGTCAGGGATGGTGATACCTCCTGAGGTTCTTTTGTTGAGTAAAATTGTTTTGGCAATCCTGGCTTTCCTGTTATTCCAAATGAAATTGAATATTGTTCTTTCAAGGCCCAAAAAATATTGTGTTGGGATTTTGATTGGCAGTGCATTGAATCTGTAGACTGTCTTTGGTAGAATTGCCATTTTTATTATGTTGATCCTAGTGATCCAGGAACATGGGAGAGCTTTCCATTTTCTGATATCCTCTTCAATTTCTTTCTTCAGTGATTTAAAATTTTTGTCAAATGGGTCTGGTATTTCTTAGGTTATAGTTACTCCAAGGTATTTAATACTATTTGCAGCTACTATGAAGGCTAATGTTTCTCTTATTTCTTTTTCAGCTCTTTTATCTTTAGTGTATAGAAGGACTACTGATTTCTTTGAGTTAATCTTGTATCCTGCTACATTGCTGAAGGTGTTTATCAGCTGTAGCAGTTCCTTGGAAGAATTTTGTTGGTCACTTATGTATACAATCATATCATCTGCAAATAGAGATAGCTTCACTTCTTCTTTTCCAATTTGTATCCCCTTAATCTCTTTCCATTCCCTTATTGCTTTAGCTAAAACTTCGAGAACTATATTGAATAGATAAGGGGAGAGAGGACATCCTTGTCTAGTTCCTGATTTTAGTGGGATTGCTTTGAGTTTTTCTCCATTAAGTTTGATACTGGCTGTCTGCTTCTTGTAAATCACCTTTATTATATTTAGGTATTCTCTCTGTATTCCTGATCTCTCCAGGTCTTTAATCATAAAGGAGTGTTGGATTTTGTCAAAGACTTTTTCCGCGTCTAAGGATATGACCATGTGGTTTTGTTCCATTAGTTTGTTTATATGATGGATAACATTTATGGTTTTTCATATGTTAAACCAGCCCTGCATTTCTGGGATGAAGCCTACTTGGTCATGGTGGATGATGTCTTTTATACATTGTTGTATACAGTTTGCCATAATTTTGTTGAGAATTTTTCATATTATTATTCATGAGGGAAATTGTTCTATAATTCTCCTTCTTTGTTGTGTTTTGAGTGGCTTGAGTATTAGGGTAATTGTGGCCTCATAAAAGAAATATGGAAATATTTCTTCACTTTCTACTGTGTGAAATAGTTTGAGGAGTTACAGTAGTAATTCTTCTTTGAATGTCTGTTAGAATTCAGCACTGAAATCATCTGGACCAGGGCTTTTATTTTTGGGGAGGTTTTTAATGACAGCTTCAATTTCCTTAACGGTTATAGGCCTGTTTAGGTAGTTAATCTGATCTTCATTTAATTTTGGTAGATGGTACCTGTCAAGAAAGCTGTCCATTTCTTGTAGGGTTTCCAATTTTGTGGACTACAGATTTTCAAAACATAATCTGATAATTCTCTTTATTTCCTGTGGGTCTGTTGTTATGTCCCCTTTTTCGTTTCTGATTTTGTTGATTTGAACACTCTCTCTCTGTTTTTTTGATTAGGTTGGCTAAGGGCTTATTTATCTTGTTGACTTTCTCAAAGAACCAACTCTTAGATTCATTGATTCTTTGTATTGTTCTTTTTGTTTCAATTGTATTGATTTCAGCTCTAAGTTTGATTATTTCCTGCCATCTACTCTTTCTAGGTGAGTTTGCTTCTAATTGTTCTAAGGCTTTCAGCTGCACAGTTAGGTCTCTTGTGTGGGATTTCTCTCGGTTTTTTGTATACGCATCTAGCACTATGAATTTTCCTCTTAAGACTGCTTTCATTGTGTCCCATAAGTTTGGATATGTTGTGGATTCATTTTCATTAAATTCTAGGAAGACTTTGATTGCTTTCCTAATTCTTCCTTGACCCAGAGATGGTTCAGCTGATTGATGTTTAGTTTCCTTGTGTTGGTAGGCTTTCTTTGGGTTTTGATGTTGTTGAACTCTAACTTTAGGCCCTGGTGGTCTGATATGTTACAAGGGATTATTTCCATTTTTTTGTATCTGTTGATATTTGCTTTGTGAACATTTATGTGGTCAATTTTGGAGAAAGTTCCATGAGGAGCTGAGAAATATGTGTATTCCTTTGCATTTGGGTGGAAGCTTCTGTAGATATCTATTAAATCCATTTGCATCATAACCTCTTTTAGACTCCTTATTTCTCTGTTGAGGCTCTGTGTGTTTTACCTATCCAGGGCTGAAAGTGAGGTATTGAAGTCTCCTACTATTAGGGTGTAAGAATTGATGTGGGATTCCAGCTTTAGCAGTGTTTCTTTTACATAAGTAGGTGCCCTTATATTAGGGGCATAAATATTCAAGATTGAAATCTCCTCTTGACCAATATTTCATGTGATGAATAAGTAGTGAACATCTTGGTCTCTTTTAATTGCTTTTAGCTTAAAGTCTACTTTGTTAGATATTTTAGGATTGCAAATCCTGCTTGTTTCTTAGGACCATTTGACTGGAAAATCTTTTCCCCACCCTTTATTCTAAGCCTGTGTCTGTCTTTGCAGTTGAGGTGTGTTTCTTGTAGGCAACAGAAGGATGGTTTCTGTTGTTGTATCCATCCTGTTAGTGTGTGATGTTCGTTTCATAGGAGAGTTGAGACCATTGGTATTAAGGGAAATTAGTGACCATTGATTCATATTTCCTGCCATTTTTGGTGGTAACTTGCTTGTATTTCCTTTCTCTAGGGTATTCTTCTGTGGAATTATTGATTGTCTGTGATTTTGTGGGTGTATCTGGGGTCCTTAGGTTGGAGTTTTCCCTCTAATACTCTCTGTAGTGCTGGATTGGTAGATAGATATTCTTTCAGTCTGACTTTGTCCTGAAATGCCTTGTTTACTCCATCTATGGTGATTGATAATTTTGCAGGGTATAGTATTCTAGTTTGGCAGCCATGCTATTTTAGCGTCTGTTTAACTTGTGACCAAGCCCTTCTAGGTTTCATTGCTTCCATTGAATAGTCAAGCGTTATTCTGATGGGTCTGCCTTTATATGTGAGTTGGCCCTTTTTTTTGCAGCTCTTAAAATTTTTTCTTTGTTCTGTATGTTTTGTGGCTTGATTATAATGTGGCATGCTGACTTTTTCGGGGGCTCATATCTATTTGGTGTTCTGTAAGCTTCTTGTATCTTTATAGGCATTTCCTTCTTCAGATTAGGGAAATTTTCTTCTATGATTTCATTGAAAACATTATCTGTGCCTTTGAGCTGGTATTCTTCTCATTCTTCAATTCATATTATTCTCAGACTAGGTCTTTTCATGGTGTCCCAGATTTCCTGAACATTTTGAGTTATGGCTTTTTTAGTTTTACTATTTTCTTTGACTGATATATCTATTTAAGCTACTGAGTCTTCCACTTCAGAGATTCTATTTTCCATCTCTTGAACTCTGTTTGGTATGCTTGTGTCTGTGGTTCCAGCTTTTTTCTTCAGATTTTCTATTTCCATCATTGCCTCATTTTGTGCCTTTTTTATTGCTTCTATTTCAGCTTTTAGTTCCTGGCATGTTTCTTCCATAGATTTGTTCATCTCTTCCAATTTTTTGTTTGTATTTTCTTCTATTTCTTTAAGGCTATTTTTCATATCTTCTTTGAGAGCTTCTTTGTGTTCGAAGGTGTTGCTTCCTTCTGTTTCCTCTTCATTGCTCAATTCAGGTCTTGTATTTGTAAGATTGCCACTTTCTTCTGGAGTTACCTTGTTGTTCTTTGTATTATTATGTAAATTTTTGCACTGACATTTGCCCATGGCTTCAGTGGTTCAGGATTAAGTGACTCCTGGTCAGTTGTGGCACTCAGGCTTGTGTGCCTCCTGTCACCTCTCTGGTCCGGGTCTGAGTCTGTCCTTCAGTGACCCCTGTCCTTATCTGTTTGCTCCTTTGGAGGTGGAGGAGGGTAGCCATTCAAATTCCCTCAGTAGCAGCTGGTGGGAAAGTGACAGGCAGACTTTTTCTCTGCCTGCTAGAGTGTGCTGGGACTTGCTCTGCAGACAGCACCCAGTCCCGGAAGCTGCCTCTATATGTATCTTAATTCAAGTCAAGTAACCTTTAAGGAAATTAATCATTGTATCAGCATTTCAGATTTATCGTCCTGTAATGTTTGTAATATTATTTTGTTTGCAAATTTATGATGTTAGTAGTAACATCTTTATTCATTCTAGCACATAATTATTTTATAAGAGAGCTGTTCTTTTTGATGTTTTGTGAATATTTTATTTTTACATTGTGATCATTCCATTGTTTCATGTTGATTGAAATAACTTTCTCTAGTTTTATTTATCTCTTCAAGATTTATATTTATTGCTAAATGTCAGTCTTTTGTGTTTGCTAATATATGTACTTAAAATTACATTTTGTTTCCTGTAAATATTCCCTTTTTACTATTTTCTACAGATTTTAATATATTTCATTGTTGCTTATTGAAAATGTGTATTTGAGATATTTCTTTATTAATGTTGTGTGTATGAGGTGTCCATGTGCAGGTGTGCTTGCTATGTCATATTTTTGAGGCCAGTGGACAATTTATAACAGTCAGACCTCACTTTCAACATTTTCATTGATTATAGAGATCAGGCTAATATGTCAACTACCTTTACCCACTAAGCCATCTTGCTGGCTCTTGAAAATATTTAACTGGATCTGTTATGATCTCTTATCTTTAAACTCATTTTCATTTATAAATATATTGGGAAATCTAACTTTGACTCTTTTTTATATATTTCTGATGGCAATAAATGTGATTAAAATAAAACAAATATATATTTTTGTTGTAGCAAGGTTGGAACTTAGTAAGTTGTTCTTTGTAGCATATGACATGCGCACATGAAAAGAAAGTAACTTCTGTTATAGCTCAGTTAGAGAGCAAGTATTATTCATATCTTTTTTCTTTTTATTTATTATGAACACTCTTCTTTTTTATCCATGTATCCCCTTGTTCAAATCTTTTATAGGTTTGCTAATTTTTGTTTTTGTGAACCATCCATATCTTTTCTGTCTTCCCTCCCTCCCTCCCTCTGTCTTTGTCTCCCACCTGGCCCATCCTTCCTTCTACATCTTGACCACAGTTTTCCCTCCCTACTCTCCCTCTAGTCCTTATCCAAAACTCCCATCTGCTCCCCCATCCCTTTCTCTGCAGAAAAAGGTAGGCTTTGGATAGATATCAACCAAACATGGCATATCCAATTTATATGACTAAGTACCTTCTCTTCTATTAACACTGGACAAAGCAACCCAATATGAGGAGTAGGGTCCCAAAGCCAGGAAAAGAATCAGAGATAGCCCCTGCTTCACTGTTAGGAGTCCCATAAAAATACCAAGCTACACAACTGTAACATATGTGCAGAAGACCTATGTCAGTTTCATGTAAGCTTGTCCATTGTCAGTTCAGACTGTGAACTTCCTTGTATCCAGGTTAGCGGTTTCTTGTGATATCCTTGATCTCTTTGGCTCCTAAAATCCTTCCTCCCAATCTTCAGCAGGATTCCTCAAGCTCCACCTAATGTTTGACTATTGGTCTCTGCACCTGTTTCCATCAGTTGTTGGGTGAAGCCTCTCTGATGTCTATTGGGATAGGCACCAATCTATGAGTATGACAGGATATAAAATCAAGTGGGGTGTGGAGGTGTGAATACTGAAAGAACAAACTGGAAATGGAGTCATTTTGGGGTTAGGTAGAAACCTGTTGCTAGAAAAACTCACAGAAATCCGCAAGAATGGCCCCAGCTAAGACTACAAGCAATATTAGATACATAGCCTCAAATGGCATTCCACTGTGACCAGGCAAGACTTCCAGTGGAGGGATTGGTACAACAACCCCACGACATAACCTTCAGTTTGTGATGGTAAGGGTGACACAGAAATTGTGGGGGTAACCAACCAATGATTATTTTACTCCGAGACCCTTGTCAAAAGAGTGAGCACTCACTGATACTGCCTGGAGTGACAGGACCCAGAGGCTGGATGGCTCAGACCTATGATAGATCCAAACACCATTGGAGTCAAAAATGTCAATGTAATGATGCCTAACAATATTCTGCTACACTTATAGAGGATGCTTTGTTTGTTTGTTTGGTTTTGGTTTTTCATGACAGGATTTCTCTGTGTAACAGTCCTGGCTGTCCTGGAACTCACTTTGTAGACCAGACTAGCCTCAAACTCACACAGATTCCACCTTTCTATACCTCTTGAGTTCTGTGATTAAAGGCATGTGTCACCACTGCCCAGTTGAACCATTCATTTTTTTTTTAAAAAGAAAAGTTAAGTCTACTTTATCAATTTATCAAATTTTATAACTGTGCTAATATTTTGCTATATATCTAAATATATTAGGAGATGATTACTGTGGTTATTTGGGCTTTGTTTTTCTTGTTTTATTTTGAAAGATTTTATTTTTACTTTATATGTGTGAGTGTTTTGTCAACATATATGTAAATGTACCATATTCTTTCCACTGGGCCTGGGAAAAGTCATTGAATTCTATGGAACTAGAGTTACAGATGGTTGTGAGCTGCCATGTGAGTGCTGAGAAACAAACCTGAGTCCTCTGCAAGAGCAGCAAATGTTGCTCACTGCTGAGCTATCTCTCATTCTATTTTTGTCTAATATTAATATTATGAATTCAACTTCTTTTGGTTAATATTTAACTGGAGTAATTTTCTCCATACCTTTATTTTCTATGTCCCTGTTTATAAGTGTATCTTTTAGAAAAAGCCTACAACTTACTAATGTTTATTGCTTGAATCTCATACTTGAGACTCACTCATTTAGTAGATATAGTCTATTTTTATTCATCATTTAAGCATTTGATATAGTTTTTTTCTTTTAATTTGCATTTTCCTTTTTTCTTTTCTTTTTATTATTATGAACAAAGAAGTCACACTTTCTAACCTTGTATATCCTTATTCAAGGTCCCTTCCCCCTCCCACCACATCAGGTCATGCTCTCGTCTCCACAATTCCCCATCCCCCCACCCCCAGGCAGGCAGTAGGCGGTCCCAAGGTCCCACTGTTCCAATATTGCTTAGTTCAGCCTCCACTCCTGGAAGATCCAGTTTTCTACCCCCAACCTCAAAACTGAGTCAGGTGTTCCTCTAGGGGGAGTGGGATCCAAGGAGTCAGTCCAAGGTGTTTCTGATCCAAAGTTGTTCAGTGGTTGTGGTTTGCAGCTTGGGCATGCATTGCTCTTTTCTTGTTTATTTGTTTGTTTGTTTAGAGTCCACTAATGAGTGAGTACATCCCTTGCTTATCTTTCTGGGTTTGTGATACCTCCCTCAGGAGGATATTCTCTAAATCCATCCATTTGCAGCAAATTTTAGGATATCATTTTTTCTTAATGCTGACTAGTACTCCATTGTGTACATGTACTACACTTTGTTAATCCATTCTTCAGTTGAGGGATATCTAGGTTGTTTCCAGGTTCTTGCTATTACAAATAATGTTGCTATGAACATAGTTGAGTTAATGCCTTTGGAGTGCGACTGTGCATCTTTAGGGTACTCACCCAGAAGTGGTATTGCAGGGTCCTTGGGGAGATTGATTCTCAATTTCCTGAGAAACCTCCATATTGCATTCCAAAGTGGCTGCACAAGCTTACACTCCCACCAACAATGGAGGAGTGTTCCCCTTGATTCGCATCCTCTCCAGCATAGGCTGTCATTTGTGTCTTTTATCTTAGCCAATCTAACAGGTGCCAGGTAGTATCTCAAAGTTATTTTGATTTGCATTTCTCTGATGGCTAAAGATGATGAGCACTTTTTCAGGTGCCTTTCAGCCATTCGTAATTCCTCTGCTGAGAATTACCTCTTTAGATCTGAACCCCATTGTTTGATTGAGTTATTCAAGGTTTTGGGCTCCAGATTCCTGAGTTCTTTATATATCTTAGAGATCAGTCCTCTATCACTTGTAGGGCTGGTGAAAATCTTTTCCCATTCTGTAGGCTGTCGTTTTGTCCTATTGACAGTGTCCTTGGCTTTACAGAAGCTTCTCAGCTTCAGGAGATCTCACTCATTGATTGTTGATTTTAGTGTCTGTGCCACTGGTGTTATATTTAGGAAGTGGTCGCCTGTGCCAATTTGTAGAAGTGTATTTCCCACTTTCTTTTCTATCAAGTTCAAAGTGGCTGGGTTTATGTTGAGATCTTTGATCCACGTGGATTTGTTTGCTCCTTTTTGTTCCTATAATAAAATACTGTGAGTAAATGCAACTTACAGAAGGAAGAGGTTTCTGGGGTGATGGGAGAGTTTATGGTTCCAGGCAGCTAAGAGGATATCATGTCTGGGAAGCATGGTGGGAGCAGGAAGCTGAGAGGTCACATAATAAACCATGAGCCTGAAGCAGAGGAAGGGAACTTGGAGTAGCACAAGGCTGTAATCTCAGAGTCTAGTCCTAGAGATGCATTCCTCTAGCAAGGCTGCAGCAGCTACACTTTCCCAAATAGACTCATCAACTTGGAACCAAGTGTTCCAATGTCCGGTGAGAAATATTTCCCATGCAGACGACCACAAACTATGCAAGTAGTACTATTTTTATTATTCTTACTTAGGATTCTTCATTTCATTCTTTCCCAGCTTGGTTTGTTATGTATTTTATTTCTGTTCTTTTTGTGACTAGCTTAAAGTGTTTACTCTTTCTATTTCTCATAAACTCAGGTTAATATGAATTTCTACCCTCCTTAGCAATGAAACAATGTTATGCTGCTTTTCATCTTCCATGTTACTGTTATTTAAATGTTTAGTTTTTCTTATATTTAGGAGTTTTTGTACCATTTTTATATGGCGCTTATTGAAGATTCAATAGAGCAAAGTGGCTATAAGCAAAGTTTCTGTAGCCAGTCTGTGTACTCACTAGCTATGAATCTATGAGGGAGTTGTTTTACTTTTTCAAATCTTAGTCATCTCATTTATAAAGTAAACTTACATCAGTAACAGGCTTGAATATTGGGTAAAATCCTATGAGACTGTCTGGATCATGGTAAATGCTTTATAAGTCTCATATACCACTAATGGAAATATAGTTAGATTTATTGAAGTATTTAGAAGGCTATTTGCTTATAGTGCTTTTTATATCTAATTCCTTCTACCTTCTATATTCTTCTTATGGTGACAAATCATTTGGTAATTCTGTTAGTCTGTGAGTAATAGACTTAGGATTTATATGTCTATAAAATTCTTTATTTTATGCTCCCTACAGGATGATAGTTTAGCAATATATAGCTTGCTATATTGTTATTTTCCCTTTTAAACTATGAGTATGTTATTCCACTGTTTTTTGCTGCCCCTTATTGGTTATATACTATCAACAGCGAACATGACTTTTCTTTGTTCATGGCTGCTTAAAGTTCAGCAAATTTCACTAGTTTTAAATTCTGACAAAAATAATATCTGTGTTATAGAGTCCTAAAATCATTTGTTGTCATCTACTTCTTCATGTTTTTTGACTTCTTGTTTATATTTTATATCTCTTTGTGCTTCATTTCCAATGATGTGCTCAGCCTTTTTCTTCTAGTTCATTAAGCTTTCTTCATCCATCTTTAATATGTTAAGTATACTGACTTTAAGTTCTTTAAAATCATTACAGTTTTCAATTTCAGAAGTCTTTTTGATTTTATTCCCTTAAGAGAGGACCACACTTTCTAGCTCACAGTGTCATGCAAAATCTATATTTCCCAATCTTTCTGAGATTACAAACTATACCACTACAGTTAAGAAAGTTAGGAACAGTCTTTATAGTGGGATATTGAGATTTTTCGATATATACCCAGGACTGGTATAGCTTGGTAAAATGACAGCTCTATTTCCCATCTTTTTAGAAACCTCTGTGCTGATTTTTAAAGCAGATGCAATGGTTTGCATTTCCAGTTCCATAGTTTTCCTCTATAACAATGACAAAAAAGGTTAAAGAAGAAATCAGGGAAATTTTCATTCACATGAGCCACAAAAATGTACTTGTGAATAAACCTAACCAAGTAAACAAAAAACCTTTACCATGAAAATTTCAAGACACTTAAGAAAGAAATTGAGGAAGACAAGAAAAAAATGGAAAAGTCTCTACTGCTCATAGATTGAAAGTTTTCAATATCTTTGATTTCATGTTGTGAAAATTATCATCTTATCAAAACCATTCTACATATTTAATACAATCATAATAAAAATCCCAAATTTCTTTTTTTATTTAAAAAGTTTTTTTCTATATGTACCACTGCTCCCCCTTCTGTACCTCCTCCCAGTGCCTCCCGGTCCTTCCTCAGCCTCCTGCTACCCCCACCTCCCCATCCCTTCCCCAAGGAGGACAAGAAATCCCAAGGTGAGTCAGTTTGGTCTGGCATATTCAGATTTCCTCATCCCAGTATCAAGGCTGACCAATGTAATTTTTAACAGAGAAAAAAATAAAAATTTATATGGAGGCACAGAAGATTCAGGATTACCTAAATAATTCTGAACAACAACAACAACTACAACAAAATGCTGTGGGAAGTATTACCATACTTGATTTCAGAGCTATAGTAAGAAAAACAACAGTGTACTGGCACAAAACAGGTATGAACATCAATGGAATAGAACAGAAGTCATAAGTATACGTCCATTTAGCTACAGTTACCTGATTTTTCACAAAGATGACAAAATGGAAAATAGGTGGTGGCAAGACAGGTAGCACAGAAAATAAGACAATCAATCAACAAATGGGATCTAAAGAAACTAAAAATTTTTTGTACAGCAAAAGGAGCTCTATCTAAAACAAATGAAGAGTCAGACCACAGAATGGAAGAAAATCATTGGCTGTTATTCATTTGATGAAGGAATAGTATCATAAATATACAAGTAACTGAAAGATCTAATAATTAAGGGCTAGAAATATGACTTAGTGGTTAAATGCACTGGCTACACTTCCAAAGGACCTGAGTTTCATTTCCAGCACATACATGGAAGCTTACAACTGTCTGTAACTCCAGTTCTAGGGGATTTGGTTCCCTCACATAGACATATATGCAGGCAAAATACTAATGTACATAACAATAAATAAGTAATTCTTTAAAAATGAAAATAATTCAATTGAAATGAGCTATTATTTTATTTTAAAAATCATTCAAAGAGATATAAATAAAATTTAAATACTAAACTATGTCTAGTTAGGGAAATCCTAATTCTATACACATGATATTTTTGTTTTCTTTTAAATTTTAATGTCATCCAATCTTTAAAGGGGGTTATTGTTAGGGTTCCAGATCATTTCTTTGCATGTGAAATCTTATAAGACTATTTGGCAGTTTCATTGAAAACCCTACATAATTTATTTTATTAAAATCTAATTTTTTATTTCATCTTTTTAGGTTTTGGAGCTTACAATATTGTTAATTTGTCGCTTATAACCTTCATCAATACACATTCGAGACCCCTTCTGTGTGTATGGGGTGTGTGTGTGTGTGTGTGTGTGTGTGTGTGTATGTGTGTGTATGTGTGTGTGAATGAGAGAGGGAAGAGGAGGGAGGGAAAGAGAAAAGCGGAGAGAGAGGGAGAGAGGGAGGAGAGGAGACAGAAGGGAGAAAGAGAAAGAGAATATTCTAAGATAGTAAATATATAAAGCTGCTCATAAAGTCATGTGCCTATACTAAAAAATATAGTATAAAAATTGGGAACCAACTTAGGAGTCACTCTGTTCATGTCCTATACTGGCCTTACTGGCTTCTGATGCTACACTTGGAAGTAGGACAAAGAAGGAAGCTGTTCATAGTTTCACACACTCAAGAAGCACAGTGGTCAAACAGGACATGGAGCCAGGTTATAAAATCCTCAGTGACATGCTTCTTCCAGCAAGACTCCACCTCCTAAAGGTTTTAGAGCCTTACTCAAAGTGCCACAGCTATAGACCAAGGGCTCAAACACATGAGCTGATGGAGGCATTTCTCTTCAAACAACCACACATCTATATCTAATTTGCCTTTTGGAACTTTTGCCTTCTCTTTCCAGTTTCGGTGTAATATGATACATCACTAATTTCAGCAGTTTTAATCAAATAATAATATAAATGATCACATTTCCATTTGAATTTTAAAATATCACTAAGGATTCATATCATGCATATGAATTATTCAGATACTGCTAGGAAACATAATTTATGTTTTACTTGTAGTGTCTGGTTTGGCAAAATCACCAATTTACATCTTGAAATTATTATTATGTTAAAATGTTCCTGAACAGAAATCAGATTTTGCCTTGCCAACTAAGCCTTTTCTCAAATACTTTTTCTAAAGGTCACTTGCTCTCCTCTCTTTTAAATTATTATGGACAGTAGTACTCCCTGGTCATTCATTGGTTTTGAAAGAGAAAACAGAACCAGGTCCCAAGCATTTGAGAATGGATTTGGTAAGAAATCAAGTCCTGAGGAGTGAGCTAATTCTGATACACCAGCAACTCTGAGTTCAAGTTACTGGAACTCCACAAGTGTCAGAAAGCCTTGGAAAAGTTGTTTGGCACCACTTGGTCTCCATTTCCTCCTCTCTGAAAGTGAGGCTAATGTCAGAAACTTTGTCAGAGGGTTGCTATGCAGATTCAGTAGCTACATGTAAAGCATTCAGTGCTCTGCCATCATATAGTAAGAATTCAGTAAGTATTCATTTTAGCTGAAAAACTGGCAGTTCAATAGTTAAATGTCTATTTATATACAGTAGAATCAACACATGATTAGGTATCATAATGACTGGGCTGGAGAGCACTTGTTGCTCTTAGAAAGAATCCAACTTCAATTTCCAGAACATACATGATGTCTCACAACCATCCAGGTCCAGAGGAATTAATGCCCTCTTCAGATCTCCTCAGATCTCCTCAGGCACAAGGCATATAGATGGTGTACAGCATATATACATGTAGACAAAACACTCAAACACATAAAATAATACAACAAACATTTTAAGAAGATGTTTTAGTGAATCTAGTAACAGTTATATTAATGGGAAAATATCAATGTTTGCTTATATTACATACCATGTACCCATGCTAAGTAATAGCACATTGCACTATTGAGTTTGATATTGTTATCCAATAATCTTATGGAATAAATGTTAGAATCTCCATTTCATTTACAACATAACACAATTGTTAGGAATTCTTGTTGAGTCAGAATTCCAAGTGTTTTATTTGTTTGTTTTTGAGATAGGTTCTCTCTACATAGTCATACCTATCCTGGGACTCAGTATGTAGACCAGGCTGGCTTCAAAATCACAGAGATCTACCTGTCTCTGCCTCCCAAGTGTTGAGATTAAAGGCATATGCCACCACACACAGTAGAATTCCATGTTTTAACCTAAAAGAGGAGTTTAAAAATTGACAGTTTCAGTTTCTTCATCTTTAAGCTATGGGGTACTTCAAGCAAAAAGAAAAACAAAAACAAAATAAAACTTAAAACAGTGTAACTATGAGTAAAAGTAAGCTATTGCCTATTAAGAGCAGCTTTTATCTCATGTTGCAAAGCTTCATTGTTCTCTATTTCATGTTCTTTGTAAGAGGCTGTGCTTCTTATGATGGATATTAAGCTCCTTCTTTGTGATCTATCTATTTAGGGGAGGTTGAAATAGAATTGTACTATATAGTTCTGGAATGTTCAAAACTTGCTATAGAGATCTGGAATTCAACTGAAAGAGATCCACTAGCCGCTGCCTCCTTAGCGCTGAGATAATAATTCTCTTCTCTGGGTCTCAATAAGGATGACCATCTTTAAAATGAGGCTGATCACAGGCTGAACTATGCTTCTTTCGATACTCTAAGAAACATTAAATCTTAGATGAATATCAATTGTCTAAATTAGTAATTGTGTGACAGCACAGGAGTACTCATCTGAGAAACAGATCTCAGAAAAGATATAAGGCTTACAGTGACACAAGAGATGATTATGGCCCTTTTGACTACACTTCTGGTATTTTTTGTGTATTTATGTATCCTAATGTATAGTGGGATTGTGCTGGTAATGTAAATATTTGTCCTACCTATGGGTTTAATAAAAGCTGATGATTGGCCAAAGGAAAACAGGAAGTGTGGGTGGGGCTACAAGGCTAAGAAAACTCAGGAACATCTCAGAGCAGACACAGATGACAGACACAGATGACAGACAGAGCTGCCAGCAGACGCAGAGGAAATGCTGCTCTGAGAAAAGGTACTGAGCCGCACAGGTCAACAGCACAGGTTGAGTTCAGATGAAGGAGTTAGCAAGTTATATGCCTGAACCCTAGGTCAATCAGTGTAAAAATAATATAAGCCTCTGTGTGATTATTTGAGGCTAAGCAGGGCTGAGAGTGGAGCTAAACCTCTGGGCCAGACTAGAAAGTCCAGCCCAGAAATCCTTTACAACATGTTTTTTTTTTCTGGTAGTTATTAATTTAGAGCATATATGTCTTCTAATCTGACAATCATTGCTGAGAAGTATACTACACCAGAATGTGATTTTGGCTAAGCCAAAGATAAAATGAACTTGTTACTCCTCTTTGGAAGGCTGGAAGAATGATGTTTCAGGGGAAAAGTTTCTGTAAGACAGCAAATAGCTCCACAAAATAACAACTTTGGGATAACATCCACTGTCTCTTAGAGTCTGCAAGACATCTCTCTAAGCCCTTATGGTTTTTACAGTCTCTGTTGAGGAGTCGGGCGTAATTTTTTATTGGTTTACCTTTATATGTTATTTGTCCTTTCCCCTTACAGCTTTTAATATATTCTTTCCTTGTTCTGCATGTTTATTGTTTTGATTATTATGTGACATGGGGACTTTCTTTTCTAATCCAATCTATTTGGTGTATCGTAAGCTTCTTGTACCTTTATAGGCATGTAGGAAATTTTCCTTTTATTATTTTGTTAAATATATTTTCTGGGTTTTTGAGCTGATTTATCATCCTTCTTCAATTCCTATTATTCTTATGTTTGGTCTTCTTATTTCCTGGATGATTTGTTTTAGGAGTTTGTAGATATAATATGCTTTTGACCAATGAATCTATTTCTTCTATTTTATCTTCAATACTTGATATTCTTTCTTCCATCTCTTGTATTCTCTTGGTGATGCTTGAGTTTGTAGTTTCTGTTTGCTTACCCAGAATTCTCATTTTGGGGGCTCTCCTTTGTCTTTGTGGTTATGGTCATCAGTCAAGGACAAAGGTGTTATTGAATAATCCTTTTGTACAATGTGAAGATTTGTCACTCAGATTGGTTTAATAGAAAACTGAATGATGAGTAGCTAGGCAAGAATTTCGGGACAGAGAGGATGCTGGAAAGAAGAAGGGTGGAGACGTGGAGCCAGCCACATAGAGAGGAAGCAGCATGGGCGGTACAGAGTAAAGATAATAAGGCCACAACACAAAAAGATGAAAAAATGGGTTAATTTAAGATGTAAGAGCTAATTATTAACAGGACTAAAATGTAGGCTTAGTTTTTTATAATTAATAAGAAGTATCCCTGTGGTTATTTGGGAGCTGGCAGGTGGGACAGAAAAAAATCATCTACACAAAGGTGCAGAAGCAACAACAGAATTCTTTGTATGGCCCATTAATGTGACAGAAACAGCCCTTCTGGAGACAAACTTCAGTGAATCAGCTCAACTTTATTCCAGAGTATAGGAGATATATAGGACTGGGGGATTGGAGACAATGCCCAATTTGCATTAAGTGACAAGATCCTGTTATTAGACTTCATATGTGGCAGTAGCGTTCCATAGCAAAGCTCCTAGCATAAGATTTAGTTATCATATGTGCAGCAGGGAAGGCTTTTAGCAGGAATCTTTACCAAGGGTCACCCTGGAGATAAATTAGGCATTTGGCTTAGAGACAGCTTTCAGATAAGGCCAGTTCTCTAGGCCCAGGGACATTCTCCAGGTAAGGACAAGTAGAAAGCAGGAAGTTTTGCTGGAAAGATAGTCCCATGGGGCTAAGCTTTGGAAAAAGTTTGTCATGACAGACTACAAACTCTGACCAGCCAGCAAAGCCTCCCAATATTTCATTTCTGGAATTTTCTCAGTTTGCCTTTTCTTTACTGCACATATTTGATTATCATGTCATGAAGAAACTCCTTCACCTGTATGTGGTTTTTTTTGGCTTTCTTAGCATTTTCTAAAAGATTTGTTGATTTGCTCTAATATTTTGGTGGTCTTTGCCTAAATTTCTTGAAGGAAGTTTTAAATTTCTTTAGGTATCTCTATTATCTTCATAAAGTTGTTTCTAAGGTCATTATTATCTTCATCAAGTTATTTCTAAGGTCATTTTTTTCTGTGCTTTGCCTGCATTAGAATATTCAGATTTTGCTGTCACAGGATAGCTGGGCTCTGGTGATGCTATATTGCCCTGGTTGTTGTTGATTGCATCTAGGTTTGAGATGATAAGTTCTAGTCCCTGATTTCTCAGATTGTCTTTGTTGGATGGCTATTTTGATCATTGATTTCTGTTTCCTCTTTAGTTGTCTAGTCTTCGTGGCCTGGATTTCTCTTGGCTGTTTTGACCTCTAATGTAATAGGGATTCACTGACCAAGTTGAGAGCTGGTCTTTTGGTGGTTACCTTGGGCTTTGGTGCAGCATAGGGTCTCTGTTCTTCTGACTCTGTGTAGCCTGCACCTGAGCAGCTGGAGTCTGATCAAGCTTCTCTGGCTTGTTCCTGTTTAGACTGATGTGGCTTGCTTCTGAAAGAGTAAGTCCACTGCGGTTGCAGGCAGTGTCCAGCAGTGGAGTGACAAGGGAAATGGGCTGTGAGAAATGTCTTCAGATATAGAATCTAGGGAGTGGAGTAGTTTCACTTGCAGAGAGTGGTCACTCAGTGGTTCTGGCTAGTGTGGCCTGCCCCTGAGTGACAGAATTTCAGAAGTCCTTTCAGGTTTGGGACAAGAGCCAACAGTGGGACCATTGAAGAGCTGGAATAGTATGGACCTGGGGAAGAGTCCCAGGGGGTAGTCTCCAAAGAAGAGTGTAGTATCTCTGGCTGGCCTGTCACTGGTGTGACCTGCACTTGAGTGGTGGAAATCTACTGGGATTGGGGCCTGAACACAGCAGAGGACCATAAAGAGCTGGGAAGGGGTAGGCAGGAGGGCAGCAGAAAGTGTCCCAGGGAACAGTATCTAAGAAAGGGGACAGCTCCACTGACAGACAAGTTACTCACTGGTTCTGGCTGGTATGGCATTCAGTTCTTATAAATTCCTATGCATGTGAAATGTAAATATGAAACAAGTTTCATATTTAAAATTTTATTTGCATTTTATTTGTATGTGTGTTTTGCCTGTATGTCTACATATGCAACATATGTGTACCTGGTGCCCACAGAGGTCAGGAAAGTATGTCACATTCCCTGACATTGGAGTCACAGATGGTTGTGAGCACCATGTTAATGCTGAGGATTGAACCAGAATCCTCTGCAAGAGCAGCCAGTGCTCTTAATAGCAGAGTCATCTTTGCAGTCCGATAAACACATTTCTTAAAGATGTGTTTGTACATGTGGTCAAATTGTTACCAGGTGAATTTTACATAAGCTTCCTTTGTCTATTGCTCTAGTAGTCTAGAAATATTATTTTCAAATCCAATAATGCTGTACTTTTATTAACATGTCTATGTATTTGATTAAAAATCCTCATTGGTTGGTGTAGTAGATGATTCCTGGCCCATCCTTGCCCCAAAATCCAGACCAGCAGTCCCAAATAATCATGCAAAGTCTTATATTAATTTAATGCTGATAAACCTATGGCTCTGGCATATTAGTAGCTACCTCTTGCTCTTAAACTAACCCATGATTCTTATCTTGTTCAGCCATGCAGCTTGGTATCTTTTCTCAGAGCAGCATTTCAGCTACTTTCCTCTGCTTCTGCTGGCATCTCATATAGCTGGCATCTCTCTGACATCTCTGCTCTGCTCTTCCTGTTCCCAGAGTTTTCTTAGTTTGGTATCCCTGTCCACACTTCTTTCTGCCTGTGTCCAATCAACTTTTTATTAAACCAGTAGGAGGGACAAATATTACAACATACCAGAACACAGTCCCATTACAGTTTGGACTGAGATACAATGTATCCTTATTTTAAACAAATACATGGTTCTACACTAGTGGGAAGAACCATATGCAAACTGTCATCTTGGTGACATTAGTTAATGAGATTCCTGGGAAGCTTCAATAATCAAGCCTCCTGAGAGAATGTATAAAGATCACCTTACATCAACTTTTCTGTTATGAGGGAAATTTCCCTTGAAATGCCAACATTACTGATCTGAGCAAATGCTAAAAGTTATAAAAATAGACAAAAATAAAAGAAGTAAGTCTAGCTAGTAGTTGAGGAAATAAGAAGGTTTCAGTGACCCCTGAGTAGAGTATATCTAGATCCCTAAATCCATTAACCATCAAGCCATTTTCTCCAACTTCTTTAGATTTCTGTAGGTTAAAATCATCTCCATACACATTTTACATCTTCTAAAAAAATCTGATCTCAGATCCCATTTGAGTAAGCTAGTCAGAATGGCTCAGACTCAGTCTGCCAAGACAAGAAGGCAGAGAATCAACCTGTTATTTCTTCTTTACCCTCAGGATTGCTCCCAGAGTACTTCATTTTTGTTTCAAAAGCAGAAGTATCTTGATTGAAAGACATTTCTGGGACACTAGAGACATATACCTTCATCCCTCAAAACTAGTAGAGAACTAGTATGATATGACTATTTGTTACTGACTGATTTGCTCCTTGAACTCTAGGTGTTGTTTTTAAATAGACCAATAGTCTTGAGAAAGCTGCAAATCCAGAGAGAATGTTACAGAAGCATTTGTAGGTCCCAGGCAACCAAAGATAAGAGTGGAATCTACATACTTCCTCAGTGGCAAACAACATAGCCAAGAATAGACAGGATGCAGGAAATAGGCATTAAATATCATCCAAGAAGTTAAACTCATTATAGACAGGAAATATGCTTGGAGATATGGCTCTGTGGTTAAGAGATATTACTACTCTTGCAAAAAAACAAGAGTTCAGCTATTTGGCACACACATGATGGTTCATAACCACCTGTAATTCTGTGCGCATCAAACATGCACATGATTGGTGCATATATACACATGAAGGCAAAACACTAAAACAAACAAAATAAAGTAAATACATCTAAAAAAATCTGAAGACAGGAAGCAAGCCGTGGGCATTTAGAGTTGATGCAACTTCCAACTCCTAAAATGAATAAGAAAAGGGTAAACATTACAAGTTAAATATTTACTTCAAAGAGTCTAGGATAAAAACCATAAATGACAGTTTACTTTAAATTGGTAAGTTATATTTTCTATAGAAATAAGAGGGCTACTGTCCAGATGGTTTCAGTGCCGAATTCTACCAGACATTCAAAGAAAAATTACTACCGTCACTCCTCAAACTATTTCACACAGTAGAAACTGAAGGAATATTGTCAAACTCCTTTCATGAGGCAACAATCACCCTAATACCCAAGCCACTCAAAGACACAATGAAGAAGGAGAATTACAGACCAATTTCCCTCATGAATATTGATGCGAAAATTCTCGACAAAATTTTGGCAAACCGTATACAACAATGCATAAAAGATATCATCCACCATGACCAAGTAGGCTTCATCCCAGAAATGCAGGGCTGGTTTAACATACGAAAAACTGTAAATGTTATCCATCATATAAACAAACTAAAGGAACAAAACCACATGATCATATCCTTAGATGCGGAAAAAGCCTTTGACAAAATCCAACA
>PVIH01021476.1:0-29655 GCA_004025045.1 Sigmodon hispidus | reverse complement strand
GAATCTCTGAAGTGGAAGACTCAGTAGCTCAAATAGATATATCAGTCAAAGAAAATAGTAAAACTAAAAAAGCCATAACTCAAAATGTTCAGGAAATCTGGGACACCATGAAAAGACCTAACTTGAGAATAATAGGAATAGAAGAAGGAGAAGAATACCAGCTCAAAGGCACAGATAATGTTTTCAATAAAATCATAGACGAAAACTTCCCTAACCTGAAGAAGGAAATGCTTATAAAGATACAAGAAACTTACAGAACACCAAATCAATATGACCCCCCAAAAAGTCAGTGTGCCACATTATAATCAAGCCTCGAAACATACAGAATAAAGAAAAAATTTTAAGAGCTGCAAAAGAAAAGGGCCAACTTACCTATAAAAGCAGACCCATCAGAATAACACCTGACTATTCAATGGAAATGATGAAAGCTAGAAGGGTTTGGTCAGAAGTTATACAGACACTAAAAGAGCATGGCTGCCAAGCTAGAATACTATACCCTGCAAAATTATCAATCACCATAGATGGAGTAAACAAGATATTTCATGACAAAGTCAGACTGAAAGAATATCTACCAATCCAGCACTACAGAGAGAATTAGAGGGAAAACTCCAACCTAAGGACCCCAGATACACCCACAAAATCACAAGCAACCAATAATTCCACAGAAGTATACTCCAGAGAAAGGAAATACAAACAAGTTACCACCAAAAATGGCAGGAAATATCAATCAATGGTCACTAATTTCCCTTAATATCAATGGACTCAACTCTCTTATAAAATATCACACACTAACAAGATGGATACAACAACAGAAGGCATGCTTCTGTTGCCTACAAGAAGCACACCTCAACTGCAAAGACAGACACAGGCTTAGAGTAAAGGGTTGGGAAAAGATTTTCCAGTTAAGTGGTCCTAAGAAACAAGCAGGGGTTCCCAATCCTAATATCTATCAAAGTAGACTTTAAGCTAAAAGCAATTAAAATGGACCAAGACGGTCATTACTTATTCATCACAGGAGCAATTGGTCAAGAGGAGATTTCAATCCTGAATATTTATGCCTCTAATATAAGGGCACCTACATATGTAAAAGAAACACTGCTAAAGCTTGAATCCCACATCAATTCTTATACCCTAATAGTGGGAGACTCCAATACCCCACTTTCAACCCTGGATAGGTCAAGCACATAGAGACTCAACAGAGAAATAAGGAGTCTAAAAGAGGTTATGATGCAAATGGATTTAATAGATATCTACAGAAGCTTCCACCCAAATGCAAAGGAATATACATATTTCCCAGCTCCTCATGGAACTTTCTCCAAAATTGACCACATAATTAGTCATAGAGCAAATATCAACAGATACAAAAAAATGGAAATAATCCCTTGTAACATATTGGACCACCAGGGCCAAAAGTTAGAGTTCAACAACATCAAAAATCAAAGAAAGCCTACTAACTCATGAAAACTAAACATCACTCAGCTGAACCATCTCTGGGTCAAGGAAGAAATTAAGAAAGAAATCAAAGTCTTCCTAGAATTAAATGAAATTGAATCTACAACATATCCTAACTTGTGGGACACAATGAAAGCAATCTTAAGAGGAAAATTCATAGCGCTTGATGCCTACATGAAAAACCTAGAGAAATCCCACACTAGAGACCTAACAGCTCAGCAGAAAGCCTTAGAACAATTAGAAGCAAACTCACCTAGAAGGAGTAGACGGCAGGATATAATCAAACTTAGAGCTGAAATCAATGCAATTGAAACAAAAAGAACAATTCAAAGAATCAATAAATCTAAGAGTTGGTTCTTTGAGAAAGTCAACAAGATAGATAAGCCCCGAGCTAAACTAATCAAAAAACACACAGAGAGAGTGTGTTCAAATCAACAAAATCTGAAATGAAAAGGGGAACATAACAACAGACCCCCAGGAAATCCAGAGAATTATCAGATCATATTTTGAAAATCTGTATTCCACAAAAACAGAAAACCTAGAAGAAATGGACAGCTTTCTGGACAGGTACCATCTACCAAAATTAAAAGAAGATCACATTAATTACCTAAACAGGCCTATAACCCTTAAGGAAATTGAAGCTGTCATTAACAGCCTCCCCAAAAATAAAAGCCCTGGTCCAGATGGTTTCAGTACCTAATTCTACCAGACATTCAAAGAAGAATTACTACCATTACTCCTCAAACTATTTCACACAGTAGAACATGAAGGAATTTTGCTAAATTCCTTTTTTGAGGTCACAATTACCCTAATACCCAAGCCACTCAAAGACACAACAAAGAAGGAGAATTATAGACTAATTTCTCTCATGAATATTGGTGTGAAAATTCTCAAAAAAATTTTGGCAAACCATATACAACAATGTATAAAAAATATCATCCACCACGACCAAGTAGGCTTCATCCCAGAAATGTAGGGCTGGTTTAACATATGAAAAACTGTAAATGTTATCCATCATATAAACAAACTAAAGGAACAAAACCACATGATCATAACTTTAGATGCGGAAAAAGCCTTTAACAAAATCCAACACTCCTTTATGATTAAAGCCCAGGAGAGATCAGGAATACAGGGAGAATACCTAAATATAATTAAGGCGATTTACAAGAAGCCGACAGCCAGTATCAAACTTAATGGAGAAAAACTCAAAGCAATCCCACTAAATTCAGGAACTAGACAAGGATGTACTCTCTCCCCTTACCTATTCAATATACTTCTCGAAGTTTTAACTAAAGCAATAAGGGAACGAAAAGAGATTAAGGGGATACAAATTGGAAAAGAAGAAGTGAAGCTATCTCTATTTGCAGATGATATGATTGTATACATAAGTGACCCACAAAATTCTTCCAAGGAACTGCTACAGCTGATAAACACCTTCAGCAATGTAGCAGGATACAAGATTAAATCAAAGAAATCAGTAGCCCTTCTATACACTAAAGATAGAAGAGATGAAAAAGAAGTAAGGGAAACATTACCCTTCATAATAGCTGCAAATAGTATTAAATACCTTGGAGTAACTATAACCAAACAAGTAACATAGCTATTTGACAAAAATTTTAAATCACTGAAGAAAGAGATTGAAGAGGATGTCAGAAAATGGAAAGCTCTCCCATGTTCCTGGATTGGTAGGATCAACATAGTAAAAATGGCAATTCTACCATAGGCAATCTACAGATTCAATGCACTGCCCATCAAAATCCCAACACAAAATTTTTTGGACCTTGATAGAACAATACTCAATTTCATTTGGAATAACAGGAAAGCCAGGATTGCCAAAATAATTTTACTCAACAAAAGAACCCTAGGAGGTATCACCATCCCTGACTTCAAGTTATACTATAGAGCTACAGTAATTAAAACAGCCTGGTACCGGCACAAAAACAGACTTGTGGATTAATGGAATAGAATTGAGGATCCAAACATTAACCCAAAAACCTATGAACACCTGATCTTTGACAAAGAGGCCCAAAACATTCAACTTGAAAAAAGATAGTATATATAACAAATGTTGTTGACATAGCTGGATGGAAATGTGGAGAAAAATGGTAATAGATCCGAGCCTGTCACTCTGCACAAAACTCAAATCCAAGTGGATCAAAGACCTCAACATAAGCCCAGCCACTTTAAACTTGATAGAAAAGAAAGTGGGAAATACACTTCTACGAATTGGCACAGGCAACCACTTCCTAAATATAACACCAGTGGCACAGACACAAAGACCAACAATCAATAAGTGGGATCTCCTGAAGCTAAGAAGCTTCTGTAAAGCCAAGGACACTGTCAGTAGGACAAAACGACAGCCTACAGAATGGGAAAAGATTTTCACCAACCCTACAAGTGATAGAGGACTGATCTCTAAGATATATAAAGAACTCAAGAATCTAGAGCACAAAACCTTGAATAACCCAATCAAAAAATGAGGTTCAGATCTAAAAAGGGAATTCCCAGCAGAAGAATTACAAATGGCTTAAAGGCACCTGAAAAAGTGCTCTTCATCTTTAGCCATCAGCGAAATGCAAATCAAAACAACTTTGAGATACTACCTAACACCTGTTAGATTGGCTAAGATAAAAGACACAGAGGACAGCCTATGCTGCAAAGGATGCTGAGCAAGGGGAGCACTCCTCCATTGTTGGTGGGAGTGTAAGCTTGTTCAGCCACTTTGGAATGCAGTATGGCTGTTTCTCAGAAAATTGAGAATCAATCTACCCAAGGACCCAGCAATACCACTTCTGGGTGTATACCCTAAAGATGTTCAGTCATACTCCAAAGGCATTAATTCAACTATGTTCATAGCAGCATTATTTGTAATAGCAAGAACCTGGAAACAACCTAGATGTCTCTCAACTGAAGAATGGGTTAACAAACTGTGGTACATCTACACAATGGAATACTACTCAGCAGTAAGAAAAAATGATATCCTAAAATTTTCAAGCAAATGGATGGTCTTGGAGAATTTCCTCCTGAGCGAGGTATCACAAACTCAGAAAGATAAGCAGGGGATGTACTCACTCATTAGTGGTCACTAAACGAACAAGAAAAAAGCCAAGCATGCCCAAGATGCAAACCACAACCAATGAACAGCTTGGGATCAGAAACACCCTGGACTGACTCCTTGGATCCCACTACCCCTAGAGGAACATCTGACTCACTCTTGAGGGAGGGGGAATAAAACTGGATCTGCCAGCAGTGGCGACTGAACTAAGCAATGTTGGGTCAGTGGGACCATGGGACTGTCTGCTGCCTTCCCAGAGAGGGGATGGGGAGTTGTGGAGAAGAAAGAATGATCTGATGTGGCGGGAGGGGGAAGGTTCCTTGAATAAGGATATACAAGGATAGAAACTGTAACTTCTTTGTTAATAATAATTATTATTTAAAAAAAGAGAGAAAAAGAAACATGAGGAAGGTGGGACTTCAGATTTAATTTCACCTACCCAAAGCTAGAATTTAAGGGCTAGAGAGGTGACTCAGTGGTTAAGGGTACCTGTTACTCTTACCGAAAATCTGAATTCAATTCAGGACCATTCCATACTCTTACAATGGTCTTAACTCCAGTTCTCAGGGATCAGACAGACTCTTCTGGCCTCTGCAGGAACCATGGCATGCTTAGCATATGTTCACACAGACTCACACATATAAATAAAATATTTTAAAGTTCTAAAAAAAAATTTAGTGGCCATATTTACCAACTACCACGGGACTATTACCTTGTTGCATATGAAAATATGGGAAATAGTGAGGAGAATTGGACAGTCTAAGGATCCATATAAACTTTATATTAGTCAAAAGTTTGCTTCCAGGGATGCCTTGAAACCAATCAAAGCAGGGGCATTAATGAATGGTGTGGCTGTTTTGTTAGGATTGGGAAATGCAGTGAACCAGGAAAGAATAGATTTTCCTTTTTGGCACATTAATTTCCTATTTTGAGACCATGTACAGCTCACCTCAAATCAAAACAGTAGATCCAAAGACTTTTTTTAAATTCTGAGCTTGTGATTTCACCTTGGGTCAAATTTGACATACCCAGCAGGATTAGGTTTAACTTCCTATAGGAGATCCTGGTAGTATGTGTGCTTAGTAACAGCAGATAACATTGCATTTGTCTTTTTCTGCCTGGCTTATTTTTCTTAAAAAAATAGTGTCCTGGTTCAATCTATGAGACAAGATTTCACTCTATATTTTTACTCAGCAAAAGCCCATTGTAAATACATGCCACATGTTCTTTAACCATTCATCAGTTCATAGACACTTAGAATTATTGTTGAAGGAGCTTTGAAAGAAGCTATGGAAAAGACAGAAAATAAAGGCCTGGATTGCAAAGTCGCAGACAGAAGCAAGGACTCTATGAGCACTGAGTAATATTTTTGTATTAAGGATCTATAGAAATTCGGGGGCTGGAGAGACGGCTGAAAGGTTAGGAGCAGTGGCTGCTCTTTCAGAGGTTTTGAGTTCAATTCCCAGCAACCAAATGGTGACTCACAACCATCAGTGGTGGAATCTGGTGCCCTGTATACATAATAAATAAAATTATTTAAAAAAGAATCTATAGAAATTAAACTTTTCATGCTTTATTGGGACAATTGAATTTAGTCAACTGAATATAAATAATAATCAGCTGTGATTAGTAAGATATCAGCATTATTGAGGTGAGATCTCCTGGAAGTATTTTTCAAGGTGAGCACACAGAAGTTGAATTTCAAGCTGGAGGCCAAACTTGACAATATATAAGAATCATGGTCCAAGTCTTGAAGACATAAAGGGGTCTAAGGAATCAGATGAGGTGTGACAAAATGTTGCATGGCCTGATTCCTTGAAGAGATTCCAGAAAAGGCCATTGTTGAAAGTGAAACCTTTTTCGCAATGGAGACTCCAACATACTGGAGATCACCAGGACTTTGGAAAATCTGCTAAGACAGTGGCAATTGTGGAGTGGAACTAACTGGAGCCTATAAGATGAGCTGTATGTGATATGGTTGGCAAAGCCAGATATCTGGGCTGCCCAAACCCTTTCAAGTCCAGAAGAACAAGATTGACTTACAGATGATGGACATGAAGCTATTTATATGGTTGAATTTGGGTTTTACTTAAAAACAAAAACAAAACAAAAAGTCTTTGCTTTGGTTCTTCTCTTTTGGAATAAGAAATGGCACAACTTTCTTATTGTTGAGATACTTTGAACTTTTAAAGCATTGGGAATTTCAAAGAGTGCAGGATTTTAAAATTGTGCTATGATTTTTTTTCTTCTTTATTTATTTTGTATTTATCAAAAAAGTAAAATGAATTTAAAATGCTGAAAAGTTAACAATATTTATAAAGAAGATAAAAATCATAAACATGACTTATCAAGGGTGTATTATGATATTAACTGAGATCTCAGGGATAAGGAAAAGTATAGTTTAATAGTGAGACACCTTTATGTCATGTTGAAAGAGGTTACTTGTGATGGCTAATCTTGGCTGTCAACTTGAAATACCTGGGAATAAGAAAACTAAATTGAAGGACTCTCTTATTCACATTGACTTGTTTGAATTCTGTAGCATTTTTACCTGATTGATAGTTGATTTAGGAGGACTCATCCCACTGTCAGTGGTATTATCTCTAGAAAAATGGGCCTAAACTATTTCAAAAATGGAAGCAGAATCCCAGCCTGGGAGGAAAGTAGATAGCAATAATCCTGTATAATTTCTGATCCATACTTCTATCTCAAGTTCTTATATTGGTGTCCTTTAATAATGGACTGAGACTTGTAAGATGAAATAAATCTTTACTCCTGTGAATTACTTTCAGTCATGGTGATTATCAAAGCAACAGACACTAAGCTAGGATACCTTCTCCTTCCATAGTATGGAGTAGTTTGAGAAATATTGAGGTTACGTCTTCCCAAAAATTTAGTACAATTTAGCACTTAATCCAGCCTTGGGCTTTTTTTAGGAATATTTTAAATTACTTCTATTTGTCATTTATTGTAAATTGGTCTTATTTATTCATATCTTCTTGATTTAATTATGTCAGGTGAGGTAGGTCTAACAATTTATTTGTTTTTAGATTTTTCAGCATTTTGGAATACAAGTTTTGGAAATAATTCCAAATGATGGTCCAGATTTCATTTTCATCTCTAATTTTATCAATTTGGATCTTCACTCTTTTGGTTAGTGTATACACACACACACACACACACACACACACACACACACACACACACATCTATCTATCTCTATATATATCCAAATAACTTTATTTAATTATTTTAACATTTATTTCAATATTTATGTGTGGTATATGTAGGAGTTGTATAACATGTGTGTGCAGCTTTTCCAGTGGTGAGAAAAAAATAAGATCCACTGCAATTTTGAGCTACCTTGTATGGGTTCTGAGTCCTGAACTTTGGTCCTCTGGATAAGCAACAAGTTCTCCTTTCTTTGAAGCTCATTGTTTCATTCATTTTTTTGTATTGTTCTTTTGATATTCATTTCATAATTTTCATCCTTGATCTTTATCATTTCTTATCATCTACTGCTTTGGTGTTTGGTTTGTTAGTGTTTTTTAAAAGTCTTAAAGAACACTTTTAGGCTATTTAGTGTACTCAGTTTTTAATGTAAGCCTTCATAGATAGTGACTCTAATAACTTCCTCTCAGAACTTCCTTTACTGTATTTTTTTGTTGTTTTTTGAAAATTAACTTTGAACAAGGGGATACATGGATAAAAATATGACTTTATTCATAATAAAAAAAGCAAAACATTCAGGATAGATAAAAATCCCATACAGTAATAAAACTTCTCTTTTCTATAAAATGCATGAAACATAAAACAAAATCTAAAGCTCCTCAAGCCAGGTTTGGCTCAGCTGTAGATGAAGAAAGCACAGTACATCATAGCTAATATTTTTAGAGCTCTGATAAATTGAGATTTCATTTACATTTGTTTCTTGGAAATTAAAAAAATTCAAATTTCCTCAATCATGGCACTTAGGGTGGTTATTCATTCGATTATACGGTGATTCTTGTCCGGGCAACACCTTCACTATTGGTTGGGGACCTAGCCAGGGACATCCTATGAGTGCTTAGAAGTTTCCCTAGCAGCCAGTCTCTTTCCAACCCCACATTGGCTTCCTCTATTAAGATCTCCATCTCTTTCTTTTTTTCTCTCCCTCCTTGTTGTTCCTCTCACTCAAACATCTCCTTCTCTAGTGATTTGTTTCCACCTTTTCTTGGTTGCAAACCCTTATGCTCCCAGATTGAATTCTAGATTCCTTGCAAAAATATATGTGGTGCCATTGGGTCTTATTATGTAGTTAAGATGGGCACGAAAGGACAATGGAAATAATATCTTGCATTGGTTGTCTTAACTCTGGGGCCTTGCTGACCAATAACTCATATGTATTAAGGCAATCCATGGCTGGTGCTGAGATTTTCATTGAATACTTCTATTTTCTGAGAACAGCGCTGTTCATAATCTGTTCTACTGTTTTTTCTTTAAATTATATTTTAATTAACTTACAAACTAGTGAGGTTTAATGTGGTGGGGTTATGTTGTTACATTGTAAATATTTGTCCCTCCTACTGGTTTAATAAAAAAAAAAAAACACTGATTGGCCAAAAGGCAGACAGGAAGTTTAGGCAGGGCTACCAACTAAGAAAACTCTGGAATAGGAAGAGTAGAACAGAGAAGCAAGAGAGATACCAGAAAATACAAAGGAAAGAAGACAACCATGCTATGAGAGACAGTACCAAGCCACATGGCTAAACAGATGAATGGAAATAGAGTTAAGGTGAAAGAGCTAACAAGTTATGCTGCCATAGGTCTCTCAGCATGAAATTAATATAAGCTTTTGTGTGATTATTTGGGACCAAGCCACAGCAGGGCTGAGAGTGGGTCCAAACCTCTGGGGTAGGCCCAAAAGTTTGGGCCAGAAACTTCTTTTTTCAAATTTCAAAGGCTTTTTTACTGCTATTTTGTTTTGACTAGCCTACTCACCCCTCTTTTGCCCCAGACTCTGTCCCCATCACTTCTTACTCCTTTAGCTCCTGGTATTATTTCCTCTTGTTTTTTCATATCACATGGGCTGTTTAGCTGCTTTTTAAATATTTTACCTGTGTTACAATACCATAGATTCTCATGTAACTTCTTCATGTACACTTCTTCAGTTCAGTTAAGACTTACTCTGTCTCCCTATTCTCCATCCCCATCACCCTACAATTTGATCCTTTTTATCCCCAGCATTCCCCATCTCTGCTTTCATTTCATCTATATTTTACTATTACTCTTCTATAGATGTATCTTCTGTCACACTGGCCCATTTCTAATTTCCACATTTACTCCAGTCTAAGCACACAAAGCAAAATATTTGATGCTAACCCCTGCATATGAGAAAAAAAAAGCATGTGGGCGGGAAGAACATTCACTAGCCTTCAAGATGACATGAGGACTGAGTGGGCAGAGGTGGACATACGTGTCCACTCAGCTTTTTGCCTTAGGAAGGGAGAAGAAACCATGGCCTGCCAGGTACCTTGAGGCCTTGGGTGGCCAGGTGCCATTATGGTGAATTGTGGGACATAGAGAGAGGCAGAATGATTCATGTCCCATGGAGAAAGACTGATCTGAAGAGACAAAGACAGTGAGGAACTGGTAGATGTGAGAGGCCTGCTTACCTCCTGGAGCCATGGTGATGATAGATCCAGGGCTACTGCAAAGGGCCATGTCTGAGTCCATGGCACTAGCTCACCATAGTCTATTTTGATATTCATGTCCCTTTTACAATCAAAGGCTGTGAGGTTGCCTGGGGTCTAGGTCCCAACCTTGGGTCATGTTGATGTCTGAGGGCCACCAGGTACCTGGGGTGATGCTGATCTGAGTGTCCTGTGCTGCCACCAAGGGCCATGTGACATGTGTACCCAAGCTGCTGCAAAGGAACGTATCTGGGTCTGTGGTCCTACTGCAGCAGAGGTCTGCATTGATGTCTATGGCCTGCATTACTACCAAAGGCCTCAAGGATGCCCAGCTTCTGAACTGTCACCTGTGGCCATGTTGGAATCTGAGAAACATGACCCTGCTGGGAACCAATCTGATTGGCCTGTACTGCCTCCTATGGCCTTGGTATTGACCAGGCTTGAGCAGCTGCCAAGAGCCATGTGTAGGTTCATGGCCCTACTATAGCTAGGGTCTGTGTTGAGGTTAATGGCTTTTGATACTATTGATGGTCATATGGCTGGTTGTGAGGTTTCTTGGGGTCTGGACTGCCACCTGGGGCCATGTTGGAGTCCAGGGACCACTCTGTTGCTAGCCCATGCTGATTTGAGTTATTCTACTGTTGCCTGGGGCCCATGGTGATATCCAGGTTCAAGCTGCTGCTGCTGGCCAAGTCTGGCTAGGTTCCTTTTGCAACTGAGGTCTATGCTGATGTTCGTGATGTTAACTGAGGAGCCCATGTCACCCGTGTATTGAACCATGTGTTGAGCCATTTGTTGAAGCACAAGGGCCTTGCTCAGCTGGCATCACCCCTCACTGGCTCAGTGATAAAGGCCTCAATGACCCCAGCACAGGAAAGTTGGTCTCATCTCCCAAACACATGGACAATTTGACCCCATATCTTACATCTGGTGTGGGAGACCTGGCTCCTCCCCTCACAGAAGGGGCACAGTTCCAGCATCACAATTAGAACAATATAGCTACACATCCAGGGCTTTAAGTGGATACTCACCAACATCTACACCATCTATGACCTGCTACAGTGCATGAAGAGACTGGTCCTAAGGAACCATAGCTACAGGATCTTCATGACTTAGGGCATCAGCAGGATATCCTTGAGGAGTTTCAGTGAGGGTCCAGTATTGATGGTGTACTATAACCCAGAGAGACCTTGAACCTAACAAACAACACTTTAAGCAGTGAACATTTTCGAGTAAAGCTATGTGGACAAAAGGATGTACTGCATAATGCATAAATAGCTCCCAAAGCCATCAAGATGCATGAAGAGGTGATGGAGAGGTAGGAAAGACAGGATTAAAGTGGATTTTTTTTTGGTTCAATTGTTTCGTTTAGTTTTTTCAGTTTATCTGTTTTTTAATTAATACTATTTATTATTATTTGCATTTTATTTTTATCTTATTTTTATTATTTCTTTTTTAGTTTTTCTTTGGGGAGGACATTACATAGATAAAGGATAGATGTGGAAGTACTGGAAAATGAGTGGGATTGGTGTGCATATTATAAAATTCCACAAAGAATCAATAAAAATATTAACTAAAAAAAAGAACATGCATCATTTGTCTGCTATGGAATAATCCTTCTGCACATTGTGAAGATTTTTCACTTAGATTAGTTTAATAAAAAGCTGACTTGCTGGTATCTAGACAGGAAGTATTAGCATGATAGCCAGACACAGAGGACTCTGGGAAGAAGGACAGAGACAGAGTAATCACCAGCAGATGCAGAGAGAAACAAGATGAGTATGCCATACTGAGAAAAGGTACTGAGCCACATGGCAAAGTGTAGATAAGAAATGTGGGTTAACATAAATGTAAAAATTAGCTAGTAACAAGCCTGAGCTATTCCCAAAGCATTTGTAATTAAAATAAGCTTCTGTATGGTTATTTGGGACTGGCAGTCAAGAAAGAAAATTCCCCTTATAAATGGTGTTCCAACATAAGGCCAAAAGTTCCACATAAGACTTGATAAAGCTTTAAAAAGGATTCTAAAGACACAAAAACAGAGTCAAGTGTGGTTTCTTGGTATATTGTGTTTTCTTGGTAGGCTCTGTTTGCTGGCGACGAACAGAGGTATTGCCCCTTTAAGAGGCAGCTTCCTTCAAAAAGCAAGTTCATGCACTAGGGATAAATCTGCTCCCAATGCCAGAGGCCCCATAAACTGAACACGCCACAGTATCTGTGGGTTTCCCCATTATGATCTTGACCCCTTTGCTCACCTAATCTCTTCTCTTCTTCTATATAGCTAGACTGGAAGCTCTGCCTAGTACTTAGCTGTGGATCTCTATATCTGCTTCTATCAGTTAATAGATGAAGGCTCTGTGATGACAATTCCCTATAGAGAAATACCTTGCTCAACTTTGGTACAGGGGAGATAAACTTGGTCCTGCTGCAGCTTGATATGCTAGAATTGACTCCCTAAGGGAGGCTTTATCCTTTCTGGGGAGTGGGTGGGGAGTGGAGGGAAGCTGGGGGTGAGTGGGAGGAGGGGAAAGGAACTATGTTTGGTATGTAAAATAAAATAAAACCCTTTAAATGAAAAAGGTTACTTCCCTATGCAAAAACCTGAGTAGCTATTTCAAGGAGTCCTGCTATCAAACACTTAAATGCGGCTAGTGAGCAGTTGATGACTCGCTATTTGGTGGCAGCATGGACCCCCAAACTCTGATAAATGTGGCTCCCTACCTTGCACATTTCTCGTAAAACTTTCTGTCAGGTAACCAAGTGGGATGAATCCAGCCACTGTAACAGAGGCTTAGCGCTAGCTTAAAAAGCTCATGTGGTCAGAAGATATTACTGATACACAATAAAGACATATTCAGATGCAAAAACCCCTATAAATGGGTTCTGGTGTGTTTAAAAACATGTACAAAGGCTTGGAGGAGAAAAGAAAAATAATATAGGCAGTCATAAAGATGGGAAAAACAGAGCCTAGATCCTATCTGTTATTGTGTTGTCTTTAAATTCTTTGGCTGCTGAAAGACACTGGATATTTTTAAAGTGTCTTAACTTTAAAATAGGAAAAATATGTTACATTGGGGAAGAGGTTTTGCTTTTATTTCCACAGAAAATGAGAGGCTGTGGATTCATTCCAGGATGATATAGATCAGGATTGATCATGAAGACCTCTGAAAATCCTGGGTACACACATAAAGAAATAAAAGTAAAAAAATTACAAGGCACATGATCTATATATTTACCTGCTCAAACATAAAACAAAAATTTATCTTTGACTGAATTATGTACAATGCCCAGATAATACTTGTACTAATGTAGATATGTATATTACTGTAGCGGGAAATCAAAATTTACCCAGGTAAACACACGTGATGTCAAGGAACTGAATCCCATTGGGGTGTGGCCACCTGCGAGGAGACCCCAAGATGCAGAGGTGACTCGCTCTCTTGGCCCTAGCATGCTCCGGGAAGAAGCTTCCAATCCGTTCCCCTGAGCATCTCTGTCCCTTTTCATCCCACCAGAATCGCCTTTGTACCATAAGTGCTTCTGGAATAATAAATATTCCTAGATTATATTGAGAAGCAGTTGAGAATCATTTTTGCAATATGTTACCTTTTAAAGGTGGCTCAACTATGTTCATAGCAGCATTATTCCTAATAGCAAGAACCTGGAAGCAACCTAGATGCCCCTCAACTGAAGAATGGATTAACAAACTGTGGTACATCTACACAATGGAGTACTACTCAGCAGTAAGAAAAAATGACGTACTAAAATTTGCAGGCAAATGGATGGATTTGGAGAATATCCTCCTGAGAGAGGGCTCACAAACCCAGAAGATAAGCAGGGGATGTACTCACTCATTAGTGGACTCTAAACAAAAAAAGCAAAAAGCAAAACAGGTCCAAGCTGCAAACCACAACCACTGAACAGCTTGGGATCTGAAACACCTTGGACTGACACCTTGGATCCCACTCCCTCTAGAGAAACACTTGACTCAGTCTCGATGTTGGGTGAGGAAACTGAATCTGCCAGGAGTGGATGCTGAACTGAGCAATATTGGAATCTTGGGACCTCCTTCCCTTGCTGGGGAGGAGATGGGGAGATGTGGAGAAGAGTGACTGGAGGGGGTGGGAGGGGAAGGGACCTTGAACAAGGATATACACGGATAGAAAATGTGACTTTATTCATAATAATAATAAAAAGATGCAAAAATAAAGTTATGTATATATTTTCAGAGTAAGGAGACTAGACAACAATAAAAACAGATGATTCAGGTGATCCAGCTTCCAGAACAGCATAAAGGCTGATGACTGAGATAATCTAGACTCACAGAATTCTTCAGCCAAGACTTAACAATTATCTTGATTTCTACAAGGTTACCCCAAAGATGCAGGTGTTCATAGACAATAGGAAGCAGTCTAAAGAAAATAATGCCCACATTTTCCAAAAATGGGTTATGTATACTTATTATCATTTAAGGGGGGTTGGCTATAATTTGCTACTAAATGGTCAAAAAATAAACAAAAGAGATTAGATCTCAGGAATCTCATTCTAAAAAAAACAGAGGGATATATAAATGATAGGATAAAACAGTAGATTATTGAATCTACCTTTAAGTCTAATCATTTATCTTAAAATTTTTTTCTACCTAAATTAAATATCTTTAAATAAGCATCATGGCATAAATTAACACTTCCTCTCAATTTCAAATGTTATGGTATTTATTAGTTTTCACAAAATGCCATGTACATTTGTCTACTTTTAAAGAAAACCAGTGCTTATTAATTTTAGGATTTCAGCTGTAGAAAAATTTGTCATTTCCTTCTAACACTAACACTTTCATCTTAACTAGAATATAATTAAATACAAAATATGCACATAGAAGTTAATTTCTCCCACTCTCTAAATAAAGGTAAGATTGCTACAGGGAAGTAATAAAATTTTATTTAATAAAATGAACTTTAAATTGGTGGTTACATCAATAAATAAAATAAACCATTAAATTAATTACTGTGGTGTTTTAGATTTTTAACTATTACAGGTGTAGTTAATATTTAAAAAATTGAATCAAGCACTACTGCTTTAGTGCAATTAGTTCATTTGAAAAAATTATACTAACCTAATTGATCAATTCAATATTATCTTAATGTAATTAATGACACAGAAAAAGTCATCTTTATAGAATATATGTGAATACAGAGAAATTTAAAGAAGCCAGAAGATACAATAATTTGTAAGTAAATAAGTACAGGTTCTAACAAACTTGTATAATCATAAAGACAATACATTCTAGAATATAAATGGTAGATTTTGAGAACTTTCTAAAAGAGAACTAGCTTGATTTTATATAGTAGCATTTTCTTAGTTCAAATTTATTACATGTGAATTACATTAATTTTTAAATATGCATGTTTGTTAAATAGGGAAATAGTTTGTTGGTTTTGTAAGGATTTAATACAGTCATCCAAAGTTGAATTTGTCTCAATTTACCATTACATTGGCTTAGGTTGGTGAGTTACTTTCTTGAAATAAGAATCCTCCTCACAATGTTTGATTTATCTCCATTATATCTTTTTTGTTCTAATTTTTAAAGATATATTTTCATAAGGACATTAGAGTAGGTTAATAGACATGTTTTCTTTTGAGTGCTATTTGGATGACTACATGTATTCTGAACCCAGCTGTGAGTAAGCTTCATGAAGTCTAAATATAATGTTTTGACGCAGAAAGCAATAGAGATATCTGACTTCTACTACCACATTATTTCAACAACAGAAGAGGTTGAGTTGAAGGAAAGTATATCAAAAGTTCCCATTAAAGAAAACCAAGATTAAATGACAGCAAATTTATTCAAACAACTATTGTTCTTTTGTAAAAAGGACAAGTTTCTTTTGTAAAAAGGACAAGTTTGAGGTTAACGTGACATTATCTGTGAAATACTGCAAAACCTCATGGCCTTGGAAGGTATGTCAACATGCTGCCAGCTTTGGGTTACCTTAGTAACTAATAGAATAAGGCCTTGGAGTATTTAGTGACCAAGGAAAGTAAAAAGCCATTTAGATGTTTAAGTGGAAATGAAATAATTTTCTTCATTGCATTAAACCAGTTTGCTTTCTTTCCTTTCCTCATTTGAGAGCTTTTAGAAAAATTTAAAACGCTTTGAAAATAACTTGATTTAAAAATAAAAACTTAAGCTAATATTAGGGAACTCATGACAAATAATATTGTTTCAGATAAAATGGGAGCTATTTATTATTATGCATCCTGTACAAGTCTTGACCATAGGCCAGCATTAACATTGAGGATAAATAACACTGAAGAGGTAATACAAAATGCTGGAGGTTGTTGTAGAGTTTTCCTTAGAATTTAGACAAAGTCTGTGGTTTGAATTAGTCAAGATAAGAACACTTTGTCATCATGTCCTGGTATTAGGAGAGTCCTAAAATATATTTTAATGATTATCTTTGTGCATGATGAAGCCTGAGAGCTACACAACACAATTCTCTTTTTTTTCTCTAGTAATAGGAAGAGTCTCAAGTGTCACTGAGGCTAGTTTAGAAGGACACAAGAATAAGAAAGTCACTGTTGGAAGATATGTTTTGTGTCTCACCATGCAGGCTTATCAGCTTTAGAGTGAAACATGTGATCCAGTTACTCAGTTCAGTCAGCAATTTATTTTTTTTTTACTTTATTAACACGAAAGCATGCCTAATTTTCATTACAGCCTAAGAAAACAATAACATTTTGATTAATTTTTAAAAAAATAATGATTGAGTACTATGTTTACATTATTTCTACCCTTTTCCACAACTATTTTTCTCCTGAATCTCAACCCATTATACTTTATTATTGCTGCACACACACACTGATGAGTCCATTTTGTGATGCTCATATGTGTATGAGTTTAGAGCTGATCACTTGAGATGGAATAAATTACCAGGGGGCTTGTCCCTGAAGAAAATAAAATTTCCCTTACCCAACACTCATGAATTGCCTGTAGCTTTTCATCCAAAGGTGGATTTCCCCCATCCACTCTGACATCATATCAGCTTGTGCCATTGTGCGGGTCTTATTTAGGTGACTGTACTTTTGAGATTTCACTGGTTTATACATTTTCTTATACCATCAATTTTTTTATTTCTGAATTTGAAAGAGATAGAGACCTACATAGAAAGCAACAACTCAAAATGCACAGAATGACTGATTGTAAGGTGCCCAGCTACTGCAGATACATCTATAACTCTCAGGTTCAGGAAGCATCAAGGAAGAGGTATTGTAAGATTAAGAGGACTAACAGATATGCTGTAATTTTGTTTTCTAGAAATAATATAGAAGCTTCATTCAGGATCAGGATACACTAACCATACAACTAGTTAAACAAGACCTATACAACGACAATGCCTGTTGGCTTGTCAATATGGATAGGGGAAACCTCACATGTCCCTACTTCTAGATGAAGAAATATGGGTAATTAATTCGTGCTAGGGAGGGAGAATCAATTTTCCACAGAGATGAGAGTTCAAAATAGTTATCAAGTACTAAGTAGTCATAAGTAAAAATATATACATATAAACAACACTAACAGGACTCATTAGAACACATTTATATATTTACTTACATATATATTAAACAATATTAAAAAAGAGTTCTTGTATTTGGTAGTTAGCAGGGCAATAAGATGAGAGTGGTTGGAAGGAGGAGATTTAAATATCCTTTAATTAAAAAAATTAAATCACATAATATATAGCTGGCTTCTACAACTGGCTTTTAGAACTTAGTGCATGGTTGCATGTATCAACATTTCATTTCATTTTATTTCTAAATATGATTTAATTGTCTGGCTACACCAAAGTTTATTTACCTATTTATTATCTGATGAACAACTGTGTATTTTCTTCTTTGCCACTAACAATAATGTTCTTATGAACATTCACACATAAGGTTTCTGTACTGGGGCTTTAATTCCTCTAAGATAAACAGCATTGGTTTAAGGGGTCAGTTTAACCATTTTAAAGATCTTCTGGAACATTTGCTAAATTGGCTGTGTGTCTGTTTCTATTACTACCAGAAATATATTAGGGGTCATGCTTCTCCACATGTGCTATACTCCTTTTAAAAAACATTTTGACCAATTTACTAAATATAAAACAGATCTTTTGTAATATTGATTTGAAATGTGTTATGCTCATAACATTTTGTCTCTTCACAAACTTGTTACTTACATATATTCTAGGAGAAATGTTAAATTAGGTATTTTGTAGATTTTTACTGGACTATTTGCTGTTTCATTAATAAATATTCTCATGTATCCTGGATAAAAGTCTCTTATGAAAAATACAAGTTAAAAATAATTTCTGTCACATTGAATTATCTCTCCACTTTCTTATTGATGTCTTGCCATGGTATTCAGCTTCTAGGGAAATTTGAAATGCTAGTTTTATATTGCTTCTTCACAAAAAACTATCAAACATTCTTGTTATTTTACAGTTTCTATGGATCTGGAATTTGGAAGATTTAAGCTAATGTTCTCTGCTGAAATTCTGAAAACAATGAAATCTTGACCACCCAGGTCCTGATGTGAAAGCATGAATACTGGGACTATGACCTTAACAATATTGCTTACTAGAAAGAAATGAATCTTCTTTTAGAATACAAAGTTCCTAGGAAAGCCTTCATAACCTGGGAGTGAACTTGCACTTGAATACACCGGACACTCCCTTGAGACTTCCTAAATATCTTGTGAAAGTGGGTCAGGGCTAGAAAATTTACAGTTGCCAAGATAACCACATTTGCACAGACTAGCAGGGCCTGGGAAGATGACTTAAGTAATGAGCCATTTTTTAGCAGCTTAATTACTTGATAATCTACCATAGCCTTTGGGCTGGATTGGAGATAGTAGAACTCATACTAACACTAAAGTCTCGTTATGAGACCTGTGATCAGAAATGATCAAATAAAGAACTGTCAATCTGTTCACTCACAGAGACACTGAAAAATCCTTTTAAAAACTCAAAAAGTTCTGGGCTTAGTCATTATGTTTTTAAGTTTCTTTTGAAATTTTGATTTCATGTGATTCAGTTGGGGAGATCCATTTTTCCCTTATTATCATTAATGTTAATGTATTTGCAACAGTATTTTTGTTTCTACTCTTTGGTGCATGTAAAACATCTATCTATAATTTCCATGAGTTTTTGCTCCAGCTATTGAAAAATTGGTTTCTAGATTGATTGTCTGACTTCCATTTCCACAGACCATGTAGATGGAGTCAACATGAGAATCCACCTTTTTACTAAAATGTACCTTTCTAGAAGGCTCTGCTTCCCAAGGTCCTTGCTAATGCTCACAGTCTTGCTGTTTCCTGTCTAGCTGCAATAGATTCCAGGAGGGATCTTCTGCATTTGGGCCTCTGTAGAAGACAATTCAGGGGGATATCACATAGAAAATAAATATTACTTTTTCTCATCTGGGTAAAGCAAACCAAAACCTTAAGAAAATCAGACTTTGATTCTTCGAGGTGAGAAGTAGGCTGAAAAGGAGATTAAAACCAACAAGATCTTTATCTGGGACAAGTTGTTTGTAAAGAATAGTTATCAATTATTTTTCACTATTTTATTTTAGTGTGTGTGTGTGTATGTGTGTATGTGTGTGTGTGCATGTACCCTTGTGTGTGTGTCTGTGGGTAGGTAGCTTGCCAACTAATGAAATTTAGTTCTATTCTTATGCTATGTGATTTCCACAGACTGAGTTCAGACTGCCAGGCTTATTAGAAAGCACCTTTACTGAAATAGCCATTTTTCTAATCTACAGATTATTTTTAGATAGTAAATCTAGATCTGGAGAGGTATGTCAGTTAGTAAAATACTTACCATGAAAGCATGAGGTCCTGACTTTGATCTCCCAAAGCCACATTAAGAAGGTGAATATGCACAGGGCCTTCTTGGGCCTACATCAGGACCTCTGTGCATGTATTATGGCTTCCAGTTCAGTGTTTTTATGGGATTCCTGGGTGTGCAAATGAGTGGGCCTCTGATTCTTATGCCTTCTTTTAGGGCTTTTTACTTCAGTTGGTTTATCTTGTCCAACTCTGAAGTGATAGTTTTTGTTTTATCCTACTATATGTTATTTTATGTGTTTTGTTTTATCTTTTAGAAGCCTGTTCTATTCTAATGAGAGACAGTAAGGGAGTATATCCGGAAGGGATGGGAGGTGAGGAGGGACTGGGAGGATTAGTGAGAGGGGAAACTGTAATCAGGGTATATTATGTAAGAAAATAATTATTTTTCAAAAAAAGAAAAAAAGCTCAGTACAGTGGTGTGCATTTGTAATCTCAGTGCTGGGGAGGCTAGTGAGATAGGAATGTCCTCAGAGTTTTGCTGGTCAACCAGTTTGTTCTATTCATGTTCCCCAGGACAATCTCAAGAAAGCAGAGTTACTGGCTCATGAAGAAGATGCCCAAGGTTGCTCTCTGGCTTCTATTGCACATGTGCAGACACACATTCTTGCATATTCATGTGCATTCATACACATACAAATACTCACATAAAAACTCTCTCATACATAAAATAAGTCTTGAATGCTTCATTGAATTGAATTTTAATAGAGGAAATTTTAATCTCTCCATTGTATAGATTAGGAAACTGAAACCCAGAGAGGTGACATCACTGGACTAGTTTACCCATCCAGGAAGCATCAGAAATGAAATTAATAAAGACTGAAAACAGAGTTGATATTTGTTACATTCTTCTGTCCCACTATTTATAAGTAAGAGCTGACAATAACCTTAGCAAAGCTGTTATTTTATTTTTGGATACAAGAGTATTCTGTATTTTGAAGGATTAAATTCTGTAAGTATATTATAAGTAAAGGAAAAATAATGTAAAAGTTATTAAGAACTAGTTCTTATGGAGAAATACCTAAAAATGGATTGCACAAGCATCAAAACTGGCTTTTTTGTTTTTAGACTGCTATGAGAGAAGAGTAATTAATAAGGAACCTCATTCATGGCTCTTTGAATTTTAGGCATTGCTGGTCAATTGTTATTGAAATTCAGATCATTTGTTGACAATATCCTAACTCTACAAAAAAGATTACATTGACAATGACTGCTTTTTGGGACACAGAGTAAAATTAACTTCTAGGTTATCCCCGTCAAGGACCATTAAGTCCTGAACTATGAGGGACACTGTGAACAAGTCATATTTTAACCTCCCATGAGCACACAGCCGGCAGGTTTCTCTCCCCCACCCCCTTCAACAAATCTGACCTTCACTGAAATTTATGTGAAAATGAAAAGGGAGAAGAAAGCTGTGGCCCTGCCAAATTCTGACGATGTTACTCATTTTAATTACTGGTATTTGGAAATTAAATGGCCTAGGGCTTGTTCGGCAATTTGTTTCAGGAAAAAAAAATGATTTAAGCAAGCTACAGAGTTCCAGCATCTTTTTACAGCAGGTGTTGAACACGGCGTTCATTTTTCTTTTTACAGAGTGTCCTTGTAAGCATAATAACAATTAGGAAGCAAGGCCTTCACGTCAAAACCTCAGGCTTGTTCTGACATTCTTCCTTTGGCTACTTCATTGCTTCAAGTTTCCTCAGTCAGCTTTGCAAATGCATGCATTTGAAAATGTCCTGTAAATAAAGGGACATGTTGGACACATTTTTGTGAAAGTAAAGAATTTAAGGAATACTATGAAAAATAATTTAAAGTTAAAGTGATTCACTCCTTATTCTATTGTCCAGCTCTGAGTTCAGTTAAAATAGTATTAATACAGTAAAGTAGTTTAAATGAAAAATAATATTTAATTTTAGCACATTTGTATGTCTTTTGAAATTGTTATTAGCTCTAAGTTCCATGTTTAGTAGGCCACACATAGAATATATCTTAGAAAAGATAATGTAATGTATATACACCATGGAATTTTATTCATGTACAGAGAAAAATTGAAACCATAACATACGCAAGAAAATGAAAATTGCAGTATTAATTAAAATACACAGACCAGAATTTCAAATACAATATGTTTTCTTTCATATGTAGGATCCTAGATGTGTGTGTGTGTGTGTGTGTGTGTTTGTGAATGTGTATAAGTGTATGAGTATGAATGCATGAGTGTGTTTATGAGAGTATACATGTGTGAGTATGTGTGTGTGTATGCGTGCAAGTGTGTTTGTGTATTTGTATGTATAAAAATACGAAAAAGAATACTGAGAAAAGCAGTGACCTAATAGGGATAGAGGAGATAGAGTAGATTACCTGTAACATACAAGTGGAAGGGAGGGTGACTTGAAGTGAAGAAGATATTTATGAAGAGGAGATTAAAGGATGAGAGAGGGCAATGGGGGATGGAGATAAATTAGTACAATGTGTAATGACACATGTATAAAAATACTAGAACCCATTACTTTATATGCTAATGTAAATATTGATCGAAATGATTTGCAATCTATTTTTTTGTGGTAAGAACAGAACACAATATGTATTTTGAATTTTTGAATCAGGGTTTTTCTGTGTAGCTCTGGTTGTTCTGGAACTCACTGTGTAGAACAAGCTGACCTTGAACTCACAGAGATCTGCCTGTCTTTGCCTCTGAAGTGTTGGGATCAAAATTGGGGTTCAGAACTAAAAAGGGAATTCTCAGCAGAAGAATTACAAATGGCTGAAAGACACTTGAAAAAGTGCTCATCATCTTTAACCATCAGAGAAATGCAAATCAAAACATCTTGGAGATACCACTTTACACCTGTCAGATTGGCTAAGATAAAAGACACAGATGAAAGCCTTTGCTGGAAAGGTTTCAGAGCAAGGGGAACACTCCTTCATTGTTGGTGGGAGTGTCAGCTTGTTCAGCCACTCTGGAATGCAGTATGGCGATTTCTCAGAAAACTGGGAATCAATCTCCCCAAGGATCCGGCAATATCACTCTTAGGCATATACCCTAATGATGCACATTCACACTCCAAAAGCATTAGCTCAACTATATTCATAGCAGCATTAATCATAATAGCAAGAAACTGGAAACAACCTAGATGCCCCTCAACTGAGGAATGGATTAACAAACTGTGGTACTTCTACACAATGGAGTACTATTAAGCAGTAAGAAATATGATAACCTAAAATTTGCAGGCAAGTGGATGGATTTGGAGAATATTCTCCTGAGTGAGGTATCACAAACCCAGAAAGATAAGCAGGGAATGTACTCACTCATTAGTGGACTTTAAACAAAAAGTAAAGTATGTCCAAGCTGCAAACCACAACCACTGAACAGCTTGGGATCTGAAACACCTTGGACAGGCACCTTGGAGCCCACTCCCTCCAGAGGAACACCTAATCCAGTCTTGATGTTGTGGTGAGGAAAGCAGATCTGCCTGGAGTGGATGTTGAACTAAGCCACCTCCTGCCCTTGCTGGGGAGGAGATAAAGTGATAGGGAGAAGAGAGAGTGACTGGGAGGGGCAGGAGGGGCGGGAGGGGGAAGGGAGTTTAAACAAGGGGATGTATGGATAGAAATTATGACTTTATTCATAATAATAAAAAAGAAAGAAAAGAGAGATCCCTACCACTTGTTGCATCTCTTTAAAGGGTAACCATGTAGACGTGCCCGGAGGCGTGAGAGCATGCTCTGCGGGTAGGGTGTACTCTTCTAGGGGCTGGGGTGTGGCCACAACATGGGGACGCTGGAATGGCAAGGCCATGCCCAGGAGGCAATGTAGGGCGATGTTTACATGTTAAAAATCATATCTTAGGAAAAGAGATGAGAAATAGGTTGGCACTGTAACAGAGAATGCCTGTATCTTGTCCTTCAGTTTCCTGGTCACCAGCTGAGATCATGGTGTAAAATCACAGATCCTTTAGTTAGGTCATTACAGCTTATAAAACAAAAAAACGTAAATAAATATCCTACTAATATTAGTTTTATGAAATTTAGGAAAACTTCATTTCAGTGGTTATCCCAATTGTCTTTTGTGTGTCTATATGCATGCATATGGTGTACTAAAGCAGGTATGGGAGTGGGTAGACCTTATCTTTTGAAAAAGGGTCATCTACTGAACCAAAAACTCACATTTTACTACATTGGATGGCCAATGAGTTATCAGAATCTATCTATTCTCCTTATACCTCCGAGATTACAGGCATAAGCAATCATGCCAGCTTTTTACATGGATAGTGAAGATTCAAATCCAGTTCTTCACGCCTACATAGCGAGTTCTGTTGACTCCTGAGAACCTCACCCCAAACCTTCAATTTTCTTTTGATAATGATAACATATTTAAGAGAATTGGGTATATTAGAGATTATAATATGGGATAAATTTAAATTTGAAATGGTTAATCCCATCAGATTTGCTATGATTATGACTTGAAAGATGTAAGTTTATAACAGATTTTAATATGCCATTGATTATGAATTTCTCTATTACTATTTCTACTTTATTAGATTTACAGGAGCAGTTTCAATGAACAGGATGATTTCTACCCATGTACTACCATTCTAGAGAGGGAAGGTTTTAAAGAACTTGTGAGCATCAAACCTGCCAAACATGTAAATGACTATTAAAATTCTATTGTTTTCACTTGGTTAGTAAATACTAAAAAATAGGTTTCTTAGTAAAATTTTACTAAGTCATCATTATGTCCCTTCATCCTCCCTTACGTCCATTCCTCTTCCTTGTCCCACTCATGTCTCAAATAGTAGCCTTTCTGTATGTTAAATTTAAGATTTAATTAAGTAAATTTGAGGTTATTTAAAAGCATTTATTATTGTTGTTGTTGCTCGTGTGTGTGTGTGTGTGTGTGTGTGTGTGTGTGTGTGTGTGTGTGTGTGCGTATGATATGTATTAGGGAATAACTTTGTACAAATAGTTCTCTCCTACTTTTCCATAGGTTCCAGTGACCAAAATGGGATGTGGGATAGTTAAGCTTTTGAGGCAAGCACTTTTGTCCCCCACTGAGCTATGTTACTGACCATTTAAGAAGATTTAATTGTAAATATAAGACATTTAACTTTAATTAATGGAGAAATTTAAATAGTTATTTTCATTTTTAGACTTATAGTCCCACTTCAGTAAGCTTCTTAACAAGAATTACAATGAAACTTAAATACTTTAGAAAAATTGAGGCTTTTCAGGTTGTAATTTGCCATAATATTTGATATAATATGCAGCAAACACAATTTTCTTATGGGAACAACAAATACTTCAGGTGTTTAAAAATCGCAGATTTATCAAATTCCCATTTAACAAAGCATTGACTTCTATTTCTTATTTTTTTATTTTGTATTTATCAAGAAAAACAGTAAATTGAATTTAAAATGCTGATGAGTTAACAATAACTATAAAGAAAATAAAAATCATAAGCATGACTTATCAAGGGTGATAATGCAAATAATTTGCTACACATAAAATTACTTTGTGTTCAACTTTCCCTCTGGATTTTTTTTTCCTATCCCTGTATATCCCCATTCAAGGTCCCTTCCCCCTCCCACCACATCAGGTCATTTTTTTCTTTCTCCACAACTCCCCATCCCCATCCTGGGCAGGCTGCAGACAGTCCCATGGTCCCACTGATCCAATAAAGCTTAGTTCAGTCTCCCTTCCTGGCAAATCCAGTTTTGTCCCCCCTCCCTCAAGAGTGAGTCAGGTGCTCCTATAGGTGTAGTGGGACTTCTATTTCTTATTACATTGAAAGTTTTGTGAGGAAATTGGCTGTATCTAAAGTTTTTCTGCAATATTCCACCTTACTCTTGGTACCTACCACTTCCTCAGAAAACAAAGAGGAACAACACCATTTTTCTGTCTGAACTCATATTAGTCAAATACTCTAATAATAAGTTTTGGAAAAAATATTGGCTAAAGAGTGATTTTTAAATAGAATATGTTTGAAAGCTCATCCCTAGCTGAATAGCTACTGATGTTTGATGGCTGCTGGAAAAGGAAGAGTCAACTTTCTTTAATGATATGACTCCTGGTTGGTAGACTACATTCCAAGACAGGCCCACTCTCAGAACTAGGATGGCAACACAAATTGAATTTGATGAGATAAGACAAAACTCAGGTGGATGAGGAGGAGAGAGTAGATATGGGAGGAGTTTGAAGAGGTGGTTAGCTATGATCATAATACACCATATAAAACACTCAAAGAACTAATATATTAAAGTCAAGCAAACACTTACAATGTGAATCTGACATGTATAATATATTTTCATCAAAAATGAAGGATTCAAGAGAACTGGTAATTACATTTGCTGTTCATTTATTTTCTGCTGGTAGATCACTATGTTTTCTGTTTGACTGATTAGTGGCAGAAACACATTTTGAGGTAGGAAATAGATGATTGGACAAATTCTGTATAGAGTTTAATTTTTAATAGCCTTTGGCATCTAACTATTAACATAAATAGCCTTAGTTTTTACAACTTAACAGGGCCATAATTGGTACCATTTTACTTATTAGCATGCAGAATGAACATATTTTTTGGCCTTTGTGTTTCATTCACAAGTTTCCAATAGACAAAACGTGATTCATAGAAGAGATGTTTCATGCTTTGGGAAGTAAGTAGGTTGAAATACAGCTAAATAAACCTCCACTTGTTAGATAATACAAGTTATAGTTTTTGTTTGAGGTTTCAGATTTACACACACACACACACACAATACCTTTCATGTGTACTTCCTTCTTGGTTCTCACTACACCTATGAAATCTTGTTAGGGTAATATAACTATTGTAAAATGACATTTTGAAAAGGTGATTGGCAACTGATGAACAACTAGATTGATAAATTTTCCATAGGTCAGGTGGCTAGTGCAAGTGAGCTCAGAATAAGATTTCCTGCTCATTCCCTTAGATGTACTTTTTTTTTTATTGCATTACTAACCATATTAAGCTACAGGTAAATACTATATACATTTTATTTACTACTTGAAAGAAATTATACACAGTACAGACTTTAGGTCAGTGGTGCTTTACCTGAGTAAAAAAAAAATTTAAGTGAACTTTTCACTATTATTTTACCATTTAATATCATTTATTCTGTTTTGAATAAAAGTGAAAATCCATTGGAGCATGTTTCAGAAAATGGAAAGGCCTAAAAATTAGAAGCCATAAAATAGTTAATGAGTTCAAATGGGGTAAAAAACTGAACTAAAAGGCCAATCAATAGTCTGCAAAATGTTTCTCTGGATCAAAAAACTTTACAGAAAAGATTGCCTTAAAGTCAATCTGCATCAGTCAATTCATTAAACAGTCCAACAATAAAACAAGCCTGTACTGTTTTCCACAATTGTTGGTGAATGGGTTTTCTTTTTCTCTTTTTCTTTATGTAGCTAGCAGTAGTTTGTGTCCTAGATTCATGACATATAACTATGTATGTGGTTGGCGTAATGCTTTTATTTATTGATACTACATTTCAGAAGACCATGCTCATTTTTTGATATTTTCTTCATTTATTTATTTATTTTAAAAAGTTTTTTTCCATATCTACCACTGCTCCCCCTCTCTTCCCTACTCCCAGTCCCTCTTAGTCCTCCCTCAGCCTCTGCCCTTGACTCCTCCATCCATTCCCCAAGGAGGGGAAGGAGTCCCAAGGTGTGTCAGTTCAGTCTGGCATATTCAGTTGATGTAGGTCCAAGTCCTTCATCCCAGTATTAGGGCTGGGTTAGGTGTTCCTCTGTAGAGAATGAATGGTCTCTAAGATACCAGTCCATGCACAGAAACCTATTCTTTTTTTTTTTTTTTTACTTCTAGCCCACTTTATTATAATAACCACTTCTAGCTATGTTGAGACACCATTAACTTGATACTCTGATCCTACTTCAAGAGGCTCCACAAACTGCCCATGCCATTTGACAGTCATCTACATTTGGAGGGTTTGGTTCTTTTCCCTGAGGTTTTTTTAGCAGTTGTTTCTGATTCAGTGAGCTTCCAATAGCTCCAGTCAGCTGTGGGACTCCTCCTCATGATCATGATCCTGTTGCTCATATTCTCTCTCTCTCTCTCTCTCTCTCTCTCTCTCTCTCTCTCTCTCTCTCTCTCTCTCTCTCTCTCTCTCTCTCTCTTTCTCTCTTTCTCTCTCTCTCTCTCCAGCTGAACCAGGAGCTTGACCTGGTACTTCTATGGATCTCTGCTTCTGCCTTTATCCATGCTCAATTCTTTTACTTAGAAGAACTGTATAAATGCGTCCCTTGAAAAGTTGTTGCTAAGTGTACGTCTTTTTCTGTGTAAAAAAGCAAACAAATTTAAGGTTAAAAAATGTATTAAAATTATAGCTCAGTATCACACATAGCATACAACTTTAATCTCAGCATTTGGGAGGGGAAGGCAAAAGGATTAGGAACTCAAGGTCCTCCTTAGTTACGTAGTGAGTTTGAAGCTAGCCTGGGCTACAGCAGACAGTGACAGATAAAATATAATAAAAAGTGTTTCCGGAATGAAGACACAACAAAGGGTAAGCACATGTATAATTTTAAGAATGAACATGTATCAGTGATATTTAATGTTTCTGAACATTAAAACATACAATTGATTAGTAATAAAATCTAAAAAGAGAGCATTACCTAGGGAAATTATTGACCATGTGAAGTTAATGGACCTCTCCCTTGCCTTGGGCTATGAAAATTTTCAACTAGTCATCAATCAATCTCAGAATATGCCTATGCTAGAATCATTAATGTGAAAGAAAATTCAAAACTGAGTAATATAAGATTAATAATACAAAAGTTGCAAAGCTTAGGTCTAAATTGTCATCACTCAGATTTTTTTTGCCAAAATTTTGTATCAACTTTCTGTGGATTTCTGTCTTTCTAGTTATTTCTATATAGCATACATATATAGAGAGAATGAATTGATATATTAATTTTATTCTATATGCGTTCTCACATACTCATTCTTTCTACAAACATGTATACATATATGTATGTATGTATATATATGTATATATATATACAAAACACCCCAAACTTTTTTCATTTATGTCTTTGATAACTATGCTCACTCACAACATTTAGAAAGCACTATTAATACTAGGCAAGTTAAGAATGGAAAAGATAAAGAAATTAGGTGTGTGTATACAATAAATTTTTTTTCAGCCATAAAAATAACAAACTTGTGTCACTTGGCTGGGAATGACAAGTGGAGATAACTGCATAAAATGAATTAGCTGTCTCAGAAAGACAAATATTGCATGTTTTGCCTTATTTATGTTTCCTATATTTTATACATAGGTGAAAGTAGAAGCAAAAATGTATTGGGGAATACAGGTAATTAATAGAAGTTAGAAGGGATGCAGCCACTTTGGAAAACAGTTTGGAGGTTTCTCAAGAAAGTGGAACTACCATAACACTCAACTATATCACTTGTATGTATTTGCACAAAGGACTTGAAGTCTTACTACAGGAATACTTGTACATCCATTTTTTTTTTTTTTCCTTTATTTTGTATTTATTAAAAAAAAAAACACAGTAAAAAGAATTTAAAATGTGGAAGAGTTAAC
>PVIH01021475.1:0-29656 GCA_004025045.1 Sigmodon hispidus | reverse complement strand
ACAGCCAAGCCCGCTCCCCTGCTCGGGAGGCCAGTGCGACGGGAGGCCCCGCCTCCCCCTCCCCCTGCGAGCCAGCACCTCGGGCCCCACCCATCACTCATCCAGATGCAAGCCAATCTGAGGACCCACAAGTGGTCTCAGGGTCTGGAGGTTGGACTTCTCCCTTCCCTGTTACCGGGGAGACTCTGCACCATCCTCCATCTCTCCCTCCCCCTATAGCCAGGTCTTGGGTTTAGCCTTCTTTGAGATTCCCCTCCTCCATTGCCAAATGTTTTCCCCAGGATTTTTCCCTACAGACATCCTGAAGTGGAGAGTGGGGTAGATTGTACATACTTCTCTTTATTTCCTTTACAAAAAAAAAAAAAAAAAAAAACAGCATGCCTCAGAAAATTCAAATTTTTAAGGGTCACTCCTTTTTACAAGCTCTCTTCTGAATTGTATTCCCAGACCGTTCCATCCCCTGCCACCACACACACTTTTTATACTTAAAAAAAAAAATAGGGACAGTGCCTGCCTATGTTGTTGGAGCTACACTTGATTTTCAAACCTCCTGTGTCAGCCTACCTTGTAGCTAAGGTTACAAGCCTTCACCGCAAAGGCTAAATTTTCAGCGTTGAAAGAAATGCTTCATTCTGCATAATGAAAAACAAACTGTTTATGTTAACCTGTGTATATCACACAGAAAATATATTCTCTAGGTTTTGAATGGCTGTTTGGAAACATACTGCATTCGTCTGTTTCAGGGACTCTTGCTCAATACAGATAATGCTTTAAAACTGATATGAAATAGTTCCTTCTTAGACAAGTTGTGATTTTTATATGATGTGTGTGTGTGTGTGTATCAAAGTATGTATATAAAAGGGTCTCTCTATGTAGGAATCCCTGTTGACCAGGAACTCACTATACCAAATAGGATGGTCTCAAACCTGGGATGCCCTTTCCTGCCTCTCCATCTTCTCTCCACTTCCCAAGTGCTGCTATTGAGATCTGAGCTATCTCTGAGTCCATAGACCTCAGGAAAAAGAGCTGTTTTAATTCCTTGCTTTCCTCTCCAAACCTTTCAGACTACCCTATAAATATTTAATGAGCTAAGAAATAGAAAATATCTAGAAGGTACTCCCCAAACCTCCTACTCTGATGCGAATGTTTAAAAAATATTAGAAGTAAGCAAAGGATGGATAAAGCAATAAAACTTACACTGAAACTCAACTTCTACTCTGAAATCAGTGCTTTTGATTTCTGGTAATTTGCTTGTTTTGAAATAATTCTCACTCTGTGGCTCAGACAGGCCTGGAGTAGAAATCAGCATCTTTTAAAAGATGACCACAGCTAGAAAGAAGGCAGATATTTTTTTTGAAACTTCGTATTGTTATTTACTACTTGATAACTTTAAGAGAGAAAGAAGTTGCTTCTAGCTTGGGCCTCAGACTTGGGGATACTGGAGAAGTAAAGTGTAAATGCTATAAAAATCTAGCTTTATTCTCAATAGTGATGAATTACATGGAGTAACACTTGCATGGAAGATTAATTATATGAGTTGTCACCCTAGATATTTGGATGAAGAGATATATTTTGTTTTGTTTTCTGAGTGGTAAAGATTGAACATAGTGCCTTAAACAAGCAGGGCAACTAATCTGTCACTGAAAGTACATTCCCAGAGTGAAGATTTGTGTTTTATTCCCTCTTCTCTAAGCTTTTACACCACTAAAGCAAACACATAAATACACTGAAGGAGAGCTGTTAGGCAATTGAAGACCTTGGCCCTGCACATCCCATACCCAGGAGCCTGTTCTGAAGTACTGAAGTGGTTAGGACTTTAAATAGAACGTGTAGTTGATTGCTCAAAACAAAAAGAACCCAATATTCAACTGTCTGACTGAGCCTGTTTTAATAACTCTAGTCAGTTAAAAGTTGAAGAGCAAGACTAATATATAGTTCAGCCCATACCCACCGAGAAAACAGTGACAAAAGCATACTATTGATTCACTATTTTTGGTTTTATTTTTTATTTTTTCGTAATTTCACCTGCACTTGTTAAGATACTTCAATCACATTCTGGAGCTATCAGGCTAATATCCAGTCAGAGGAAGCTTCCTTTTGCTGAAATCTCATGTTTTTTTCCCACTACTGGAGATAGAATCCATGTGTGCCTGCTAGGCAAGAGCTCTAACCTTTGAGATCTGTCCAGCCTTTCTTTGTCTGTTTGGTTTTGAGACAATGATTCACCATGGACCTCACACATATTTGTCTGGAGTGTATGCAGCTGGACTGTGTTGATTACTCTCTTTTCTTCTCACTATGTTCTCCTGACTGAACGTTAGGCTTAGGAGAAGGCTCCTAAGGGCTCTGTGGGCTCTTGTTTAGAAGTTTCTCTGCTGCTTCATTGCTGCACTCTTCTTGTGCTTTGCTCCTCTCATCAACATTGAAACACCTATTATGAACTGAAACTGGATGTCAAGAATATAGGAAAGTATGCTTCCCCTGGGCTTCCCATAAGGTATGCCTAGTATAAAGTTGGTGCCAAGAGTTACAGAATAAAGAATGGACCCAGTGAAAATTTAAAAGGATCTCTGTAAGAGTTTGGATCATTTGAAGTATATTTAATTGAAGAATGTTGTTTGAAATAATGGAGGGAAAGAGCTATTGAGCTTGGCTATCTGAATGTAAAATCAACAAATATCCAACTTTCATCATCTCTTGGAAAGCAGCAGTAGAATATTATTTTATTTCAAGGACTACAGAAGATGCATACATTGTGACAAGAAAGTCTTACAGTCACTGTTTACAGTAGTTTAGGACTTTGCTAAAAGGGATCATCTCCATGTAGTGTCCTAATGTGTGTATTTGTATATATATATATGTATATATATATATACAAATATACACACACACATATATTCCTATATATTCCTTTGACCCTTCAAGCCTGTGGTAGTAATATTCCTCCTTCCCCTTCAACCTTGGAATGAACTCAGTGCCATATAAGAGAACTCATTCATAGACTGGGGATGTAAGTTCAGTGGCAGAGCACTTATCAACATTCATGAAACTCTGGGTTTGCTTAAAAATCAGAAAATGTATGTAGAAATATCTATGAAGTAACTTTCTCTTGACTATCCAAGCTGAACTATTCCCATGTAAGTTAAGTTACTAATATCTAAGGTAACAAGGAATGGGCCCGCATACTCAAATAACTTCTAATATTTTGGGTACAAATAAAAAGCAAACAAGTAAGCAGATGAATGAGATAATTTTAGACAGTTAACAGGTCTAAAGATAGAGAACCAGAGAGGTGAAATAAAGGGTGACTGGGAAAAAGCATCTAGAGTACACTGGGCATTCTCATAAATACTGGTTACTGCACTTTTATTTTTATTTCTTTACAAATGAATCCTGGGGTACTGGTTAATGTAGAAAACTCCCAAATATTAACATTTTGCCCATCACAGTCTAAAATTATGCAAGGAAAATGATAACTATCTGAAGCCATGCCTGTGGATCCCTTACCTTGGGCAGCATCTTTAATGGCACCATAATTGGAGCTGAAGGACCATTCTCCAGACATAAGATAGGCCATGTCTCTTCCAGTGCTTTACGTCTTTGCAAAGCCCTGTTAATTTAGAACTCCACCAAGGGCAGTTCTTTCCCAGTGCCTTGGCTTCCCTTAGATTGTATGTGACATTTCCCCCTTTAAAATCCTCTCATTAACCTGGGTGTTCTTGAGGCAGTTAGTTGTAATCTGATTGAGGAAATATCTTATTCCCCAGGACTAAAGCTGTTATATTAATCAGGTTTGTTCCATTACCTGTATCTTTTCCCTTGGGCCTTCTGGCTGTCTCTGCTTAATCTGTGCTATTAAGAAATACAAAAGTCAAATTTACAAGGTAAACTGGAGTGTTTCCCTACTTCTGTACTTTCCTCCTAGTGTCTGGAACATATAGACTGAGGAAATGAGCAACTAGCAATATGTCACCTTGGGATTTTTGTCTTTAAGTATATTAAATTTGACCATATGCATACCATCTTCAAGTTTTTAAAGTTTCACATTTCATAAACTTCTTAGAATTTACTCAAAGTTCCTACAACATTTTTAAGTCTTTTAGTTTAAAGTTAAAAAAGAAAGCATGTAGAGGTCAGAGGACAAATTCCAAAGGTCACCACTGTCCTTCTCCAGTGTGAGTTTAGCGATTAGGTGCAGGTCTTCCAGCAGGGCGATGAGCGCTAAGCACCTTTATCACATAGCCATCTTCTCGGTCTCTAGTCTCAATCTTTAAAAATCAATATTTTATTTTATGAAAAAACTTTGAAAACATTTTTTCTTGATGAAGCAAATTAATATTTCAGTGACTCAGAGGAAGCTGTGTATGAAATGCAGCAGAAACATTATTAACAGACCTGGAAACATCTTGAACAACAAATTTAAATTAACTAATTGGTTTGAGATTTAAGCCTACTGTAATAGGTACTTAGAAACCGATTCTTTAATTTATGATTAATTATTATTAGCAGTAGTATAGTCTTTTCCCCCTGCGTGTATGTCTATATAGCACACGAATGCCTGATTCCTGAGGCATCACGCAGAGAGCATTGGATTTCCTACAACTGTAATTACAGATGGTTATGAGTCACCATGTAGGTGTGGGGATTCAAGTCTGAGTCCTCTGGGAGAGTGCTGATGCTCTTTACCAGTGAGCTATCTCTCCAACACCTGTTTTTGTTTGTTTGTTTTTAAAAAAGCATTCATGTGTCATTTGGGCTTATGGGCTTATAAGGGCACCCAAAACTAAAGCATTTGTGTCTTCATCATATGTCTATTTTCCCTTGAGTTGCTCCCTTACTTTTATAGGTCAGCATATTGATTAAACAAGGAGAGCTGATGTCGTATTTACAGTCCTTGGAACAGCAAGCCTAGCACCCAGATGAGTACAGGGTTGCACTGGGAAGCAGGATAACTATCTCTTAAAAACCAATCCATCTACCTAAGCAACAGGGACCTCTTTTAACATCTTATAGAACCAAAATTAAGACAGTTATCAACCAGATAACACCCTAAGCAGAACTGCTGTCTAATTATTTATATTGCTTGCCTTTGTCTTAAAATTTTAATTTAAGATCCATGTTAATACCCCAACAATGGACCTGGGGCCACATTGATTGCATATTCTGTCAGCACTTATTTAATATAAAAAATAGTATAAAAAACATAATTGCGGGGCTGGATCAGACAATGCCATCCCATCCAGTGACCTCCATTGGCTCAAAATTTGGTCCTCACTTGTTCTCTAGTGGCTACTTTCCCTTCTAGGCCTCCTTAGAGGGATTTTTTTCATGGTTTGGAAACCACTGTCCCACCCAGTGCAAAGTTTAAAGAACTAGGCCTGCCCAGCAGCTGGGTTTTCAACTTCTCATTAAATGAAAACATATGGAGCCTAAATTCACCTACTTTTGCCTGAAACTATTTGACAGTGCTGAGGGGAAAGCTGCTAGACTCCCTCCTAATTAAGCTGAGGACTGGTAAGACTGCATTCTGGAGGCAGCGTTCCCTTTCCCTAAGGCAGTGTTCTTCACAGGGAGTACCGAAAATAGCGAAAATAGCAAGCACCTTTAGGAGATAGCCGAAGGAAAGAGAACAAAGTGCCTTTAGAATTTTGAGGTCTGCAAAGTAGAAAAGTGGCCGTTTCTAAAGTGTTTTGCATCTGGCATATGAGACCTGAAGGAGTAGTTTTTCCATGTGTTTTATTCAGTCTTGAATATTTACAGGAGTGTAAGTCGGGGTCAGGACTCTGGGTGATCTACTCTCATGACTTTCTCCTAGAGAAAACCAATAAAATTCTTTTTAACCTAGGCATGGGTATGGATTTGTCTAAGGGATTGTTAAATTTGGATCCAATAGCACTCTGGATTTCTGACCAGGAAAACAACAGCAAAAAAACAAAGATAAGATGCAAACTGTGCTTTGATGGCAGGGAGATAGGCCAAGTGACAGCTGGAAAAATTCATGACTAATGCTTCAGATGGATCATGGATCCAGGCCCCATGATATCAGCAGCTAATGGAAAGAGACACGATTGCACACTGTCACCCTTATAAGTCTATGAAGTTTTTCTAATCTTTTAGGGACCTCAACTCAGGCTAAACCATGACTCAAGTCTTCAATGCAAGAAAGTGTGGGTGTGCTTCCCAAGGAAAAACAGAGTAAAATGAGACATTCCCATGTGTATTTAATGGCTCTTGAAAGAGAATCACAATTACTTGTCTTAACACTGGTCATATACACCATTTTGGTGGCTCTCAAGTTGAATTTCAAAAAGTTAGTGAAAAAATGTTTTTCTCTTTTCTTTCTTTTTGGTAAGTAAATTTATAAAGTGGTCCAAGAAGTACCTTTTTTTTATTTTGGTTGGGTTTTGTTGTGTTGTTTTGTTTTGTTTTTCAAGACTGGGTTTCTCTGTGTAATAGCTCTGGCTATCTTTATACTCATATTGTACACCAGGCTAGCCTCACAGAGATCTGCCTTCCTCTGTTTCCCAAGCACTGAGATTAAAGGTGTGTACCACTCTACTTGGCCAAGAGGTATCATTGAAGGAATTGCAATTAATAAAATAATACCAGAAGGGGGCCAAAGAGATGGATAAAGGCACCTATTCACAAGCATGATGGGTGAATTGGATCCCTGAAGTGGTAGTCAGTGGTCAGTGAGAACCAGCTCTTCTTAGGTGTGCTCTGACCTCCATATGTGTTCCATTGCACGTGTGCACAAGCATGCGCGCGCGTGCGCGCGCGCACACACACACACACCAAACAAACTAACAAAGTACAAATAGCTCAGCTTCTAAGAACAAGTCACTTACAGAGGACCAATGTTGAGCTGTAAGACCCATGTCTAGCCTGTTTGAATCTAATGCCTTTTTTTGGCCACAGAGGGCACTGAACTCATGTGCACATCACCATGAGACACACAATTAAAAATATAATCTTAAAAAATTGTAAACATATACAGATTGTGTGGTTGAGTATTTAGAAATAATACAGTAAGGACTAATCTGCTGTACAGGGTCTGAAAGAATAGAGTGAATAATTTGAGAGCCCATAGATAACAAAATAGTCTGGTGCTAAAACTTAGATGGCTGAGTCAAAGAATTCACATGCAGCATATCCAACATGGTTATCTTGGAGTTTTAATAGCAAAAGTTCCTGTGTGTAAGATGGAAGTTATTTGGCCTTTTATGATCTGGCCTTGGATGTCCCACTGTGCTCAGTCAATACAAGCAGTCACAAGACCTATTCCAAGATTAAAGTAGATGGAATCTAAATGTCACCTCATTCAAGACATGTACTCAATAATTCTAACCTTGTTTAAAAGCTGTCATACCACTTACTGTTATAAAACTCTTACTATCCACTTTTTTTGACCTCCTGCTAGGCAAGAGTCAATACGTTAGTAACACCTGTTTGAGTGTAATGGTTAGGTGCAAATAACATTGACTATGACTTAGAATAAAATCGCCACAGCTTTGTTTCATTCATGTTATTGCTACGTGAAGGATTTCTGAAGCATTTAAGAAGGATTAGCATAGTCACAAATACTCACTAATTATGAACTAATGCATGAAGTCACTACAGTGGGTTGGAAAAGGAAAGTAAGATAAGCCATGAGTCCAAAAAATATAATTTAGTGGCTCTGACATTTTTAAATGAACACTGAGTTTTATAGCTCTATTTCTGGGGCTTTCACCTAGTTTTAGATTTATAGAGTAGAAAGATATGGACAAGAGGGCTGGAGAGAGTTGACTCAGTGGTTCTTCCAGAGGACTTGGGTTCAATTCCCATCACCTACATGCAGCTCACAAATTGTTTGTAACTCCAGTTCCAGGGGACCTGACACCCATGACAAAACACCAATGCACATAAAATAAAGTAAAATCTTAAAAAAGAAAGTTATGGGGCTGGAGAGATGGCTCAGCGGTTAAGAGCACTAGCTGCTCTTCCAGAGGTCCTGGGTTCAATTACCAACAACCACATGGAGGCTCACAATCACCTGTAATAAGATCTTGTGCCCTCTTCTGGCCTGCAGAAACACATGTACACATAATAAATAATTTTTTAAAAAAGTTATGGTCTAGAGTCTCATTCCTTCACAGACATTGTATTATGAAAACCAGAATAACCATAAAAATAATCTAGTCCAAGAGCTTTAGTTTACAAATTGAGAAACAGGGACCCAGGCAAATTTGAATGTTTTCTCAGGTTGTCAAAAGGGTAATGGCAGGGTTAGGGAGATGAATCAGCAGAGGAAAGTGCTTGCTGTGCAAGTCTGACCATTTGAATTCAATCCCTGAAATCCCCAGAACTCATGTAAAAAGCATTTGTACCCCTAGCACCTCTATGTAAAATAGGAGGCAGGGACTGGGACACACAGTGAAGCAGCAGAGACAAAGGAGAATCCCTGTCTCTGGGTTTGATGTCTAGAATCACAAAAAACTAACTCTATTTAAAAGGTCTTATAAAATGCCATATACATTCATATATACATGGAAATGACTAATAAAGTGAGAGAGTAGTAAAGCCAGAGCAAGAACACCTAACCTCTAAGTTAGTGACATCTTCTGGGGATAAGTAATATCTAGGAGATAGCATGATAACATAAGGAGCTTTGAAGTCTTTCTCTCCAATAAAACTAATAAAGACTCTAAAGTCAAACAGTATCAGAACACCTAGCCATGTCAAACCTGTTTAAAAGTATTAATGACATATATTAATAAAGAATTATGTATTCAGCAAAATTTATAAAATAAGGTGAATCTGTGACATTTTATCTATTCCTCTCTCTTCAACAAAATCCCTAGCTTCATTTCAGAGAGTGGGGGTGCATAAATTTTACTCTACCAGGCCATTGAGAACAGCTCCCTGCAACTTCAAGTCTGGAGCTTCCTTCTTGGTAAAGGAAGGATCTCCGCATTTCTCATTCTGACAGTGTTGACTTTTAACTAAAGTTGAATACTGAGTGAGTGCAATCAAAAGGTAATGGCTCCAGCCTCTAATCCAATTATAGAATGTAGGCTGTAGGCTCTCTCTTGGGTATGGAACCACAGAGAATCCTGGGGTTCTGCTTATCCTTTCCTTGTCTTGAAGACATGATTCCCCAGAATTAACAATGTGGAATTCAGTTCTCAAACCTTGATGCACCTATAACAATCCTGCTGACTGAACATTTTCATTGTTAAGAGATGGAATGCTGTACCTCAAGGGACAAAATTATCTTGGTCATTTTTGTACTTTAAAAGCTACATATTTTGAGTCTCTGTGTCTGTTTTAACATCCTTCTGGCCATTAGGTAAAACTTTTGGAATGTTATCAGTGAGCTTAGTAGACATCTAGTCTCCACCAAGCCTACAGGTAAGAAAGCTAAGAATGCTACAAGATAACATCTGAAGCCAACGTGTTTGTTGAAAGTATTCATTTAAAACAGTTTTCTTGTTCTTTAGCTATAAATGTTCATATAACCTCTTTCACTCTGTAGCATATCATTTAAACTATTTTGAATCCATGTTTCTGGGCCACTGCCATGCACATTTGGCTAAGAATAAGCTATTTTCTTACAACCTTTAAAGTAGGATATTATTTTACATTGACAGAGGTAAGCTACCACACTTGTCTCTAACTCCAGTGCTGTGAGCAGGGGCAGTGCCAGTATAATAAGCACATGCTACCAAGCCCAGCTTTTGCATAGGTTTGGGGGATCAGATTGCTGAAAGTAGCTTTCAAAGAAGCTGTAGCGGGGCTGGAGAGATGGCTCAGCGGTTAAGAGCACCATCTGCTCTTCCAGAGGACCCGGGTTCAATTCCCAGCACCCACATGGCAGCTAACAACTGTCTGTAGTTCCAGTTCCAGGCAAAACACCAAGGCAAATAAATAAATAAATAAATAATAAATAAAGTTTAAAAAAAAAAAAAAGAAGCTGTACCATGCTGCATTTCTACTACCAATTACTGAGAGCTCCTATTGCTGCATATCCTTGCCATTATGCATATCTAAAATGTGGACAAAGCATATAATAGAATAATGGTATTTGACAATAGAGCCAAATGAGATACTAGGCTAAAGATCCTAACATATGTGGACTAATTTTCAGAATATTATAATAAATAAGTCACATAAGACTGTATTTTACACATTTGAGAAACTGTACAGATATAAGGTATATTATGTTTTGCTTAGGACCAGGAGGATAGGGGCTTAGGCATGTCATCCTGCTTCTTTTGATTTGATAGAAAAGTACAGAATTCAATTATAATGGTAGTAGCACAAAACCATGAATATAGTGAAAATTTCTGGACTGTATTCTTTGAGTGAGTTGATGAATATTCAAATTATATCCAATCTTAGTTACAGTTTCTATTGCTGTAACCCTAAAGAAACTTACAAGAAAAGGGTTTATATCATCTTATAGTTTCACATTACAACCCATCACTGACAGAAGTCAGGGCAGGAACTCAAAGAGGAGAGAGATGTTGATGCAGAGGCCATGGAGGACTGTTGCTTAGTGACTTGCTCCTCATGGCCTGCTTAGCCTTGTTTCTTATAGCATCCAGGACCATCTGCCCAGGAGTGACCCCACCCACAGAGATCTGGATTCTCCCATATCAATCACCAATCAAGAAAATGTAATACAGGCTTGCTCACAGGCCTATCTAGATGGGGAACATTTTCTCTTCCTAAAAAACTTTAGCTTGTGTCAAGATGACATACACTAGCCAGCATATTTTCCAAAGGTATTATATAGAAAGATGCTATTGAACAAGAAGGAAAATAGTTCCTGAGATAGGAGTTATCCAGACTAAGTATAGAAGGGGTTGATTGAGAGACTTTTGTTAGTGAACCACACCTAATTTATCGGCACAATAACTGAAACAGAGTTTTTCATAGGAGAATGAATGTTTGGTAAGATGGTTGCATTGGGGTAAGACAGCTAAGTCTCAAATCCACTTTCTTGACAGGCTTTAGTAGTATTTATCAGGCAGATTTAAGGCTTGAAGAATTGTGACTGGAATTAAAGTAATCAGCAGTGTGGAGAAAAATAATCAATCTCTATGGCTCTTCAAGGGATTTATGGTCAGAAAATGATAGTGGGCTTTTCAAACTTCTGACAGCCAAAGTTACCCAGGAGACTTCTCCACAGGCTTAAGTGAAGAAGAGTTGGTGATCTCTACAAAAGTGGTCTTCAAGTCTCTGAAAAGTGACCTAGGCAACCATTATCTTTGCAACCTACAAACTAGATGTATGGTGTACTGTTGTACCCATGTCAAGGGACCTCTAAAGGGAGCTGGATTCAGTGCAAACATATGAAGGTCTATTTATTATTATGGACAGGTTCAAAGGAACTGGGGTAGAAACCCTTTATTCTGGCTCAGTGGAGGGTTATCAGCCCAGAAGCCAGAGGTGAGCTTTTTTGTTTGGTTGGTTTTGTTTTTTTGCCTTTTTGCCTTTGTAATCAGGGTGCTGCACTTCTTGGCATTTCAAGATTGGGTAAAGGGGTATGGGATACAGTAGCTATTGGCTGAACTTTCGAGAACCCAAGCCCTGAATCCACTGGCCGAAACTAACTTTTGAATCTATTGGCTGTCAGGCAAATTCCTGAGATTTTTCCCAGCCTCCCAGCCTTGGGCCCCATCCTCAGGCACCAAACACTCCTTTCCCAAAAGAGCTTTGTAAGGATAAATCCATGCCTTCACAGTACAGTAAAGCCAGTGGGAGAAAGATATATAGCTTAGCCGCTTGACCTCCTGAATTAGTGATTTCTAAAAGCAAGTAACTGGGAACTGGGGGAGGGGGTTCAGCAAAGTCATAGAAGTAAAAGGTGGAAAACGTTGTTTAATGTAAGGAAACAAGGTCAGGTTTGGTTTTTATTTTGTTTTGAGAAGATGCTGGTAATCAGTCTTGGAAACACAGGCCTTCTTTTAATAGCTAAATTCTTAAAGGTTGTTTTATGTACTTGACAGATGAGTTTTAGATGCAAAGAAACATATTTGCAACTGAAAACCCTTCTTCAGTATATACCCAGAAAATGGTTGTGGCCTATCAAGGGGAAAGGTTTTAGTTCAAGGGGAGAGAAAGTGTGGGAACCAAGACTTGGAACTGAAAGAACAAAAGACCTTGGAGAAACCGAAAAGAATTTATTCGGCACAGCACTGCTGTTACTATTTATTAAATGCCAGCTGGTTCAGAGCAGTGAGTAAGAGCAAGGGCTCTGGGGCTGGGAAGATATTTCACTCATGAACTGAATGCTGTGCGAGCATGAGAACTGGAGTTCCATCCACAGAGCTCATCTACATATTCAGATGCTTCAGAGAGGCAGAAACAGGAGGATCTCTAGGGCTTATTGACCCATCAACCTAACCTGCTTGATGAGTTCCAGGCAATGATGCCCCTGAAACAACACCAAAGGTTGACCTCTGGCTTGCATATGTATACATACAGATGCATGGACACACATACACATACACACACACACACACACACACACACACACACACATGCATATACATATGCACATGCAAATATTTTGACCTCAGGCAGGCATTTCACTTAACAGCTTTGTGATCTTGGCCAAGCTTCACATTCCATTGATAGATTAATGTTATGACATCTGGAAAAGAACTCAGAGTTCACAGAAATGAATGCCGCTGTATAAGTCCAAGCAATAACTTGGTTTTTATAGTGCAAAGGTAATAGAGTTTCCTATTAGAAATTTTTCTTTAAAAAAATATTATTATTTCCTAAACTACCAGAGGGCAAGTAGATGCCTGGTAAAACACTAGGCTGCCCCTTAAAAAGAAATGACCCTTCTTTTTAGAGACCTAAGGGACATTACCTTAGTAATGGTGTGTACATCCATTAGTCTACACTTTCTCTTCACCCCATCCCACCTCCAGTTTTTGCTGAGGTTTATTTAGCAAAGCTTTGGAAACTAAGCCCAGTGTAGCAAATACTCCACAAAGAGATAGAGTGGACTGCCTGAGGCAGGAACAGCCTGCTGGGTTCTCCCTTGTGATTTTAAAGAAGTTTTATAAATATTTATGAAGTGTATATTAGAGCTTCTAGGCCTTTTAGACCCTAAGCAAAGATAGCTCTAGGGAAGCCCTGCCCCCATAGCTACAGCCACCAGCAGAAGCAAGCCCAGCCTCCTGATGTGGGGTAGGTGTCCAAGGCAACTTGAATTGTAGTCACACATTAATCAGCCCTGTCCCTCTGCTTATCTTGGTCAGCTTGACTCTCTCATACACAGCCTCCAGCACTCTTATTTCTCACCCTCAGTGATCCTGACCACACCCTTTAGCCCTACCATCCATTTAAACTCCCACATTTCTCTTTACACAGTAAGCGTATATCTTTGCTAGTCTGGATATTTTTCTCTTTTTTTGCCATTGAGAACTTGATTTAGGAAGGGTTTGCATATCTGGAAAGGGTGGGGGGAGGGGAAAGAAAGAAGAAAGAGAGAGAGAAGAGAAGAGAGCAGAGGAAAAAAAAAGTCTGGATATTTCTCTTAAATATCTTACAGAAAAGTAGATATATTGTCCATAGAAAATCCTCTTGTCAATTGCATTTCTGCCTGGTCTGGGGTGCTTTTTGTTTTGTTTTGGTTTTGTCTTTAAGAAGTAAACATGAGCTGGGTGTTTATGCTTCTTTTATTTAAGGCTGGAATGGGGCATTGGTTTGTTTGTTTTGCTTTTTTTTTTGTATACCCACAGATTCTAGGCAAGAAGGGGGACACAGTATTAGAGGCAAATTTAAGTGGAGGTTAGTAGAGAGGACATACACTGGGCTGGAGAGCCGGTTTAGCAGTTAGTACTTATGGCTCTGCTGCAGAGGGTGTGGGTCCCAGCACCCACATGGCAGCTCATAGCTATCTATAAGTCCTGATGCCTCTGACTTTCCCAGGCACCGTACACACAAGTGATGCATATATATGTTTACATGTAGACCAAACACTCAAACACATCAAATAAATAAGTCCTGTTGTAATTTACAGTACTTACAGTAAGATTTGATGGTGTGATGGCATCTCTAGAAAAAGGAACACATCTCCCTAGTGAAAAAAATCACCTCATATCTCTTAAAGTGGAAAGGAGGCCAAGGTAACTATATAGGAGAATGAAGATCATAGGTTAAAAAACGAACAAGCAAACAAACAAAAGCCAGCATCGGATCTTAGGTCAGCCAGTGTGAATATGAATAAAAGCTCTTGGTGAGAGCCTTACATTAACCCTTCTGCCAAGCTGATACTGATTAGATATCCAGTCATTTTGGAGAAGTTAGAGTGTTGCAGGCCCAGAGCCTACATACACTTTATCTTCAGCTACCTTTAGCCCACTTAATCCCTGGTCCATCCCTGTGTCTGTTTTAACATACTTACGACTTTTGCAGCTTTTGGAATAAGATTACTAGCTTCCATTAGCCAAAAGCCCAAGAATGTCCTCAGATGGTATCTGAGACCTATAGTAGAGATTTCCCTGCTAATACCATGGAGATCATTGTCCTATTTGGGGGTTCTTAGTCTCATTAGTAAAAGAATTTAAGAATGGACTCGATGAAAAGTTCAAGAACAATTTGATTAGGATTTAAAAGAAAAATCCAGGGCAGCCCAGCTGTAAATCTCGGCAGCTGCCTGGAGGAGGAAGACAGACGAGATAGCGGGAGAAAACGCTGTGCTGTTTGGGATAAACTGCTATGGAGGTCAGCCACATGGTGGGGGTGGGAGTTTTAGAGAAAGAATGGGGCCTCAGAGTTTTAGGGAAAGCAGGCTTAGGAAAGAGCCGGGTGTGAGGGAGTGGGGGAGGGGATGTCAAATGATGAGGGAACCCACAGAGACAGCTGACTTGAGCTCAGAGTTTATGGACTTGGGACAGCTAGGGAGCCTGCATAGGACTGACCTAAGCATGTGCATCACAGCTCTGTAGCTTCGCCTGTTTGTGGGGCTCCTTGTAGTGGGATCAGGACCTGTTCTTGGAGTTCAGTTGGCTTTTGGGAACCTAGTCCCCAAACTGTAATACCTTGCCCCGCCTCGACAGCAGGAATGGGGGGTGGGAGGTGAGGGTGTGTGGATGTGTGGGTGTGTGGGTGTGTGGGAGCTTAGTCCTGCCTCAACTTCATGTGCCTTGGTCTGCTGACTGACACGAGAGGCCCGCCCCTTTCTGAAATGAGAAATGGATGGGGGCCAGGGTAAGTGGGAGGTGGAGGGAGGGCAAGATAGGAGAGGACGAAGGGGAATCTGTGATCGGCATATAAACAAATAAAAATGTAATCTCCAAAAAACTAGAAAGAAAAACAAAAAAGAAAAGAGAAGGAATGTTAAAGTATCTGAGCAATTCAGAAGTGAACAGATCTCAGAAGCCTGTGGCTGCTGCCCTGTAAGCCACTGTAGTAGGGAACAGGCCTGCTTTGTGTTTTAACAGTGCATGGCAAACGGGTACTATATACAGCCAACCTCACTCCTTTAGTTAGCTACTTACCACACTATACTAACAATAGTAAGGACAATGTGACGGAAGATTTCATGAGTATTTTCTGATTAAAAATAGACAAATAGCAGGGCATAGTGGCACAGGTCTTTAATCCCAGCACACTGGAGGCAGAAGCAGACAGATCTCTGTGAGTTCAAGGTCAGCCTGGTCTACACAGCAGATCCAGGCCAGGCAGAGGGTGAGACCCCATCTAAAAAAATTGCACACACACACACAAATGGTATGTGGAAAGCTAGTTCATGCCCAATTATCCACTAAATTAACGTCAACTTAGGTTGTTTTTGCTGCATCTCCCAGCACCATCATGGTCGTTCCAGAGCATCCAATGCCATCCTTTGTCCTCTGTGGGCACTGTAAGAGTGTTGTGCAAAGACATACACAGGCAAAGCACCGATACTTTTTTTTTTTAAACTATTTATTTATTATTTATTTATTTATTTATTTGCCTTGGTGTTTGCCTGGAACTGGAACTACAGACAGTTGTTAGCTGCCATGTGGGTGCTGGGAATCGAACCCAGGTCCTCTGGAAGAGCAGACGGTGCTCTTAACAGCTGAGCCATCTCTCCAGCCCCATGATACTTTTAAAGAGTATAAACGTATGTGATATGAGGCCTGATTTTTAAACGCATTCTGCCATTTTCCTAGTGAAATATTTATACAAGTTTAGCCCTATCTTTAGTATTCTGGTGAATCCAGCGGTCTTAACATTTCAACCTCAGTTATTTCAAATTCACACATTAATGTATTGATTATATGTAATGTATGTTCTATCAAATTTATAAGTTGCCGTGTGCTTTTGAGATCACTGAGGATCTGCCTCTCAAAGTGGGTTGCTCCTCATTTCAGACTCAAGTATATTTGTCTCCATTGTTCGCCAGAGCTTCTTGTCTGGGAATGGGCTTGACCTCCCTGAGTTTGCAATAGGAGAGAGAGTGGAGCAAAACAGCCCAAGTCAAAACATGGTGTCCTTGAGGACAGCTAGAAGATAAACAATTTGCAACCGAGCTTACTATTGCTTAACCAAAGATACAGAAAGTGCCTGTAACAGAAAAAAAGATTCCAGAAGTTCAGTCATGGGAGTTCAGCCATGGAGAGAAAATTTATTCAAATGTTTCAGCTGATCACCTCGTTTTCAGTTGTTGTTATTTTTATGAAAGTTTTAAGCTCTTGATGATATCTCTGTCTGTTCTTATTTGTTCTTTTACTTGAAAGCCTTACCTGAGGGGGAACACTCTTTTCTGCCAGGGACTCTTTTTAGGGTGCTCTCTGTGTGGAGAACTGCAGTTAATTGCTGCAGGAGCATGTCCTCAATTGGTTTCTGACGGATATTTTAAGCATCTGATTTGATATTTTCCTATCTATCTGTCTGTCTTTTGTATTGCTATGTATTCTTTTTCTTCAAGTTCGTATATAATTAATAACGCTCATTCAAAGCAAAAACATAGACACTGTAGATCATCCTTCAGACCATATAGCAAATTATGTCTTATGGTAATTTTCTTTGAGATAGGGTCTTCAGGACTTCAGTCTAGGCTTAAAATTACTATGTTTTTCAGGTTGATCTTGAACTCGTTTTCCTGCTTTGGCCTAATGAGTGCTGGAATTATAAGGACTATATACTACTTTTTGTGTAATTTTTAATTCCTCAAAGACTTTCTCATAAGGCTTGGCATCACCATGATATATTGTACAGAGCAAATTGCTATTAGGAAAGGCAATCTGCCAAAGGCCCTGAGTGTCCTTGTACGTTCTTACTGCATATGCCAAGAATGTAGGGCCCTGAACATTCTTTACCCAGACAGATAATGTTTTCAGTTGGACTTACAGTAAGCAACCTTGAAGTATGAGATAACATCTTTCCTTGGACACAGAACGGGCTTATGATTTCTTTGAAAATAGTAAATTCCACAGTCCCAGTGCATAATTAAATTAAGCCTCTATCACAGGCCCTTTGTCACCCCAAGAGATTTGGAAATCAGTGAGAGTACAAATCAGCATGAGATTCTAGTTAACACTTCTCTCCAATAATATATAATTATGTGTCTCTGACCCAGCACTTTAGTGTCCTCTGCCAGCACCCACTGAAAAGCAGCAGGCTAATACACGTGCTAGTTTATAAGTAGGATAAAACCTTAGACTTGGTACAGGTGCTTGCAGATATGATTTGTAAAGTAACTATGCTTTGGAAATTCTTCCTACCAGTATAATTTTTATCATGCCTGTGTACCTCCGAGGCCACTAACATTGTGTTCTGCTTAATGTTTTCCTTTGAGCCAAATTGCTTATGTAATTCGAACAGTTTTTCCAGAAAGGAAAGTTTAGAGCATCACCCTCAACTTGAATTATCATCTTCATGTACTTTAAACTAAATGATTTAATACATGATCTAATAAATACATAGACATTACAATGTAAAGTTTGGACATACTGTCTAAAAGTCACCTTCCCTTCTACCAGGTTCTGCTCCCTTAACATAAGTTATCTGATTTTATATCTATGTCTGGGATGAAGATTCCCACGACCAATGTTTCTGTTCAGTGAATTCTGAGCCAGTGCTTTGTTGCTTTTAAAGAGTGCCCTTTAAATTCTCCTGGAAAAAAAAAAAGAAGTCTAGTGTTTTGATTTTCAGTGAGGGAAAACTCTTTTAGAGAAGTTTGCCTATGACAACGCGGCCATCATTCCTGCAGAGTGCCTACTGCAGATTGGAAGAGAGAAACCAAAGGAAGGTTCACCCGGAGAAGAGTGTTTCTGAGTGAGCCATTCCACATCCTGCTCCAGGGACCTGAGCTACAGAAACCTGGATATACTTCTGTAAAACTGTCACTGTGTGCCCCTGGATTCTCACCTTACTCCAGCCAGAATCCCAACCTCATCATCATCTATTCAATGATCAGAATCTTGAAAAGAAATGAAGAGCTATAAAGGAGCATCATAAAAGAAAAATTATATACAGGTAGCATATTCCCATCACACTTTCCAGCCAGAGGTAGGAACATCCCCAAATTTGACTTCAGCCTTCTCATAAAATTTACCCAAGTATTGGGGTACTTGTTGAATCTGAGACCTGCAGAAGAGAAAACACTCATACAAGAGGCAGAGTCAGTAAAACCATATGGTATCCTCACATCCAGGGCAGGAATTCTTATGTCAGACTTAGGTGTTCTGGTCAAACTCTCACATGAGCCCCATTCTAGCTGAGCCTCATAGGACTCAGTGATCCAAGGATCACTACCTAAGTGTCTATCAAAAGGGAAGAGATGGACAAAATCTCCATCACTTTTGATGACTGCATATTTGGCCTGCTAAAGTACCAAAGAAGTGTTCTGGGGCTTTGGTACTTGAGAATCTTATTCAGCACCAGGAAACTGAAATTTTCAAAATGGGGAAGAAGGGCTGGAATACCATGTTAGTATCATTAAGTCAGCTAGATGGGAGTCTAGAAAGATATGCAGCACTCGCCTACCCAATGCTTGAGTGAGCTTGTCTCAAGTGCAGTCTGACTATTACTTTCTCTATGCTCCAAATAGCAGAAACAAATCTCTAGCATTTGGATCCCATGTGAGCAAATGGTGATAAAACCCTGTCAAACAGCTCTCAGTGCCTTATCTGGCCACCACAAAATTCTTTCAAGATTATTATGCTTATTACTGCAGATGTAAATAGATGTAAATTTTAATTCTTTTGTCAATGACTAAAAGGTGCCCCAGAATTTTAAAAGTAAGTTGATAAGTGCTGTTGGATGCTTATTTTTAGTTATAAAACCTTTATTATTTTTAGCAAGAATAATGCATGTTCATTTTAGGAATATGGCAGATACAAATAAGCAGAAGAAAAATCATTCATCTTTCACAAGTTTATATGTGCATATATGTAACATACAAAGGTACTCTTGTCTTTCAAAATATGATATTCTCATATTATTTTGTAACCTTTTCTCATTTTGTACCCCATCAGAAGCTCGTTTTATTTTTAACAAATCAGTAAAGCTCTCTTATTAAAAGTCAGAGACTTGTGGATTGGTTCAAATATAATCAACAATAAGATGCAGACAAGAAGAGATCCTCTAAAACCACTAACAGCAACAATTTCAAAGTAGGGGGGCTGGGCAAAGGTATATCAGAAAACGCTAATGCAAAGAAAGTTACATTGCAATGGTAATGCCAGATAGACCAGAAACCAAGGCAAACTACATCAAATATGGGTAAGGATGGCTTCGGTTAGCCTTCCAACGCATCACTATAAGCTTGTTTCTCACTCTCCTTATCTCATCCATTTCATCTACGTCTCTAAACATATCTTCAGTGCTCAAATGCCTGTTATGTATATCCTCCTTAAAATCCTGAAGAGACTGAATCAGCCTCTCCCTAAAAGTTTCTTCTGATTTCTCCTCCTCTTCTGGTTCTTCCACCTCCTCTGGTTTTTCTTCAGGCTTTGGCTCTTCCTCGGGCTTTGGCCCATCCTCATGTTCTGGGTTTCCTTCCATTTTTTGGCAGGGTTTCATCTTGTGTATGCTTCTTTGCCACTTACTTCCTGCCTGCTGACAAATGCAATTAAATTATTTCTAGGAAGCAAATAGGAGACAGTAATTGGAAGACTTGATAAGTGTGCAGGTGTTGAGCACAAAAGGTCTCACCATTTGTGCTCTCTCTTTCCCCCCTTCCCCTCCCCTTTTCCCTCTCTCTCCCCACCACATTCCTTCCAACTGCCCTGAGCAAATACCTTCCACCTGAGAAGCTCAGTCCACAACCCAGGTTTCCCTATCCCCGCCCCTCTTACCTCCATTTTCCACCCCCTCCCCCGTCTAGTCCCTCCCTCAAGCATTTTTCCAAGGCCTTCCTTCCCGCCTCCCGCCCCAGCCCTCCACAAATCTTTCTCCCAAACAGGCCTAACCCAGGGCCCTTAGAAAAGGGGGGTAGGTAGCTTAAGGGGGAAGGGAGAAGGGAGTATGGCCTTCAACCTCGGCGGGCCCTTCCCAACCCACACCCCGAGAGCCTTTTATAAAGTTGCCTTCACTTACCAGGTACTGATCTGGTCAGTCTCTTGCTCCCACTTAGTTTAGCCTGGAGCAGTACAAAGAACAAACCTGCAAGCCAACGGAGAAGGGAGGGGATGTTGGGGGTGGGGCGGGCGAGCGAGCCCTCGGAGCATGGAGGAGCAGCACCGGGGATCGAGCTCACGGCCTTTTCCCTATTTAAGGTCTCGCTTATGGAAGTTTCCCACCCTTTGTTACCCACTGGACTCCTCCTTCCCACCCCGCAAGTTAGCTTGTCTTTTCTCATCAGACGGGGTAAGAAAGATATTATTTCCCAACTATCTGTAGATCCCAAGCGAGGTTTGGGAAGCCGAGCGACTGTCAGAAAAAAGGTGCAAAATCTCAGAGTCCGATTATTTCTGAGCCCTCATAGGTCTCCTTGTATTCCTTTTGAGACCCCTGTAGTTCCTTTCCCAAGTGTCCTTTCCTGAAGAATTGAGGGTAAGAGGCGGAGGGACAGACTTAACCGGAACTAAAGTCTCGACCACCCTAGACCACCCTAGACTAGAAAACCCCAGGGGATATCCCTTCGTACACCAACCTGGAGAATCCAAGCAAGCTGTCTCCTCCTTCCGCGGGCCTCTCACACCGCCGCCTGCAAGGCTGAAGGAAGCTGGTACCCAGATGGAAACAAGGACCAGACTAGCAGGATTTCTGCACACGTCGACTCCTGGTCACATGAGATCTACGTCACCAGTGAGCTCGGGTCCAGATCTCCACTCCCACAAAAAGCGCGGCAGATGTGGGCCCGCCCTCTACTCCCTCACCTACCCCCTCCCCAAACGCACAGTTGGCCTTGTCAGTCTTTACTGGAGGGGAAAAAATGTGCGGGTTGTTTTTCTGTTGGTTTTGCAGTTCTCTGATTGCTAAAGAGGAGCATCTTATTTTCTGGAGCTCCGAACTTTTTCTGCTTCGTTTAATAATTGGCCCTCCCTGTCTCCCACTCCCAGCTGCCAGGATCACTAACTCCCCAATCTATCTTTCCTTAGCTCCTCCCCACTTCATCTGAAATGTACTCCTTTGTTGTGTGGAGCCAGGTAGGTAGGGCACAATGAAACGAACAAACAGAGACAGAAAAAAAAAAAGATCTTGGAATAGGAGTGCATTTTTTTTTTGGAAGCAATTTAAACTTTATTCTTAAGACTTCCACAGTCCTTTTTAAAGTAATGTTGTTTTACAGTCAAAAAATAACAGCCACATTCATGAATTCATACATGTACATTACTTAGACTAGGGCCTGGTATGTAGTAAATGCTTTAAAAGTATATGCTTTTTACATGATTATTATTTTGTGATGTTTTTTAGGGAGAATGATTTTGGATGAATAAAAATAATGTTTGCCTATAGAGCCCTGGTAGTGGTACTGTCAAAAAGTTATGCTGCCTGAAAAATCACTACTTGACCAGTTATTGTTAGCACACGGTCCTCTCATGTTAAAGAAGGTGATGCTGTACATATCATGAATTGCTGGAATTTTTAACACTGTGTCTATACTGCTCCAAGCCACTTAGCTAAATATTCTACATTCACTCATTCCCATTTTATTTCACTTGCATTTATATAAATTAAAAGGTTAATTAAAGGGTTATGTTCCCCTTTAATGGGCGTGGGGGCATGCTCTAGCTTCTTTATCTTTTAAATGGCCTTAGCCTCAGTGATAGAGTGTGAAATCTTTAAAATGAGACACTTTCCCCCTAAATTCTCCGTGTTTTATCTCAGTGATGGAATGCAAAGGAAGGCAATCTTTCAGAAGTGATAGGTACGAAGCAGAAAAAAAAGAGATTTATTCTCCAGGAAGAAAGAGGAAAGACTGGTTGAAAGAAGAACAAATTTCTGAGAGAGAGAGAGAGAGAGAGAGAGAGAGAGAGAGAGAGAGAGAGAGAGAGGCATAAACACTGTGTGACTGAAGAACATATTAGAAAGATCTTCCCAGAATTTTCGATGAGAGAAGACATCCAATAATCCCATCAAAAATAGTGACATGCTAATTAACACAAAAGCCCCAGGACCCTGAACTTGGAGTATAGCTTTCATTCATGATCCTCCCATGAGAAGTTTCTCTTTTTATGCCAAAAGGTAAAGTTTTCTCTGACATTACTATTTTGTAACCTTGCTTTCAGTTTCTTTCCCTTTTTTGGTGTAAATTATTGAGTCAGTAGTCCATGCTGTGTATATGTGCGAGCTCGGAAGGTATTAGAATATGTTGTATTCCTGTTGGTATGTAAAAAAATTAAATAATAAAATAAAGCAAAAAAAGAATATATTGTATTTCCTGGAGTTGGAGTTACAGGTGGTTGTCAGCTGCCTGATGTCTGTGCTAATAACTGAACTCAGGTCCTCTGAAGTACAGCAAATGCTCTCACATGGTGAGCCATCTCCCCAACCCCAAAACCTGCTCTCTGTCAGCAGATAAGATTTATTTAATTGGAAAGAAAATAAATGACTATTGCATATTTAAAAGAAAAAACATTCAAAAGTTAGCGTGAAAATTTATTGTTCCTTTGCTTCAGATCATGCAAATTTAAGTTATGAATATTAGCAATGTTTTAAAACTATGTATTATAAAATGCAAAATAACTGAATTTGGGGCCTCTATAAATTAAAAAGAAAACCAATCAGGTTACCTACTTCTAATGTACCATGTCACAGAGCAAAGATTCCACTCCAACTATAAGAACAAAGCTAGACTAAAGCAAGACTCACACCCAACAAGATGAACACCAACTCCAATTCTGCAGCTCTGTTAGGTCATTTTTTAAACATGTCTATAGATTCATTTTTTCTTTCTTTGGATAAAGATCCCTTGCCTTTCCCTCAGTATTCAACTTACAGAATAAAATAGCTTGGAGACAGGAAAGGACAGAGATAACTCAGAATGTGTTAGACAGGACTTAATGACACCATCTGGGATCCAAATGGCTTTAATAGCCCTGTCTGTCCAGTTCTGTTGCCTTTAGAACATGTGGCCTCTCTCATATGATAACTCCATTTGGTTCATGCAGCTTTCCTCACCAAAACACCCACAATTCTGGCATGAATATCCTGGGGTGTCTGTAAAACAGGCCAGCCAAAGAAACACACCCAGAGCAGAGACAAACACACTTTGTCCCTGAAACCAGAGCCAAAGAAACACACCATGACCCTCAGAACAGAGCCAGTTCACTGATCTGAAACCAGAGCCAAACGTTAAAAAGGGCCAATGAAAGAAGCACACCCTGGCCCTGAAGCCATAGCCCAGACGCTAAAAAGGGCCAGGGAAAGAAACACAATTTGACCCTGAAACCAGAGCCAAAGAAACATACTCTCCGCTGATCAACATAGCACAAAAAAACACAACTGATCCTTGAGTAGGAAAACCAACCAATGCCTAAGCAAAAAATCCAGCCAAATTCTGAGCTTCTCTAAGCTCAGGGATTGAAATCTGGCCAACTCCCACCCTGAAAATATTCACCCTGAAGTAACTCTCCATGCTTAAGAAGCCCTATTTCAGCCCTGTACTTTTTCAGTTGGGAGCTGGCTGCCCTTTTCTACTCTGGCAGAGGCACCCACACTCTCCTGGATTCTTCCCTCCCAAGAAATCTCCTGAATGAAATTTGGTTAAGATCTTCCTTTGCAGAAACATTTCACTGAGAAAACCTCTCCACTAGGGAAGTGGAGTTGTTACAGTCTTTGAGACCTGAGCAGAACTGTAACAGCTTCCTTGCCGAATCCCTCCATTCCACAGGGTAGAGTTGTTACATTGGGGAAGCCTCTCCCTGGAGAAGGGCTATAAGCTGCCATGTTTATGGTGACTTTATGATATTCCTCAGCTCTCGACTGCCAGAATACTTTTCCATACAACACTTACAGTCTCCACTTCAAGTTAGGCTTTACTCATACAGTTTCACACACAGAACTCAATGAGTTCCATTCAGGGCTTCCAAGCTTGCTATATGTTGCCTGGCTTCCATACATTCCTAAAAGCTTGATGCAAGCATCCATTCCGAGGTAGGTTTCATCTGGTATGCCCAGTGAGCCAACATTAAGTAAATGATTCAAAGCTCTACTCTCTGCTTTGGATGTCAACTTGCCCCTTGTGCCACAGCTGTGTACTACTGAGACTGAACCTGGGAAAGCATGTACCTAGTCAGCATTGGTCAAGCAGGATAACTGGGCATGTGGCCTCTCTATTCAAACACTATCTTTTCAAGTAAAAGTCTTTGAACGAGTGGGCCTTGTTACAACTTGGAGATCTAAATGAGAGGAATCTTGGCTTCAAGGTATGGTTCCTGTTGTCCAGGTATAAATTTTATGGTTTCTCCTTACTGACGGCAATCTTTAGTAATCATCAACACTTTATCTGCACCTACTCTGTCTTCAACGTTCACCAGGTCCGTGCTCCTTTCCTCACCAAAATGCACATTTTCTTATGTCTTTCTTCTTCAATTTCTGTTTCTTCTCACTTTGAGTCTGACTAATGCAGAGAGCAATATCTATACCACAGCCTAAATGTTATGGTGTCTTGGCAATTTCTCCACCAAACAAATCAGTACATTATTTAAAAAATTCAGCCTCACTCAGGTTCTCAGGACATTGGCAGGATATAGTCAGAGTCCGTGCCAAAAGAAAGCATAAACAACCACCAGTCTAGTTTCCAATAGAGTTCTTAATCTCCTCTGAAAGCTTGTTAGCACTGTCCTTTCTAGTCACCTTCCTGTTGGCATTCCCAGCTTCTAAACGTACAGAAGAGGTACTACCCATTAAGTTTTCCTTATGCCATACTAGGGCTTCTCTTGTACATGATGCCAAACTATTACAAATTCTTTCCAAAAGCCTACAAACTATGATCAAGTAGTCATAGCAACAACCCTACTTCTCATTATCCAATTTCTGTATTAATTACTTTTCTTGGTGCTGGGACCAACTATTTCACAATAACCAACTTAAGAAAGGAGGGTTTTTTTTTTTTGGACCAGTACATTCTGGTGAGGTGGTATTAATGGTTTGTCTTTAGCATCTAACAAGAAGCACAGAAAGGGAAATGACAGCAGCCAGCTAACTTTCTTCTTTGTCTCTTTATGGTGTCTGAGATTCCAGCCTATGTAACGGTGCTGCCTATATTTAGACCAAGTAATCTTCTCTGGAAACACTCTCAGAGACACAACTAAAGGTAAGCTTCACTCATGATCCAAGTGTCTATTCATGTTCTCACAATGAGCAATCACACAGGTAATAGATACTTGGAACTGAAAGATAAAAACAAAAGCAACATTCCTGAAATTGAGGACTGCAGTGGTCATCAAAGTATGTCCAAGTTATGAAAAAGATGAATGTAAGAGATAGTAGAGTCTGAAGAATCAGAAGTCAGAATACACAGCAAAAAGCCACCCAGTAAAAAATTAGAATATCTTCTAGCACTGAAAAAGGATCATAGATATCTGTTGTGTGAGTTAAAAAAAAAGGAAATGTTCAGGTACAATCCTTCCTTCAGTGGTTTGATGCATACACATCTTCAAGAATATGTACTAATTAGAAAATAATATTCTCTAACTTGTAAGAAAAAAACGGATTTTTTTTTATCTGAACAGAATCTAGTTGTCTCGTGTAGAAACTTCAAGTGTAAAGGGACACCTTGTGACCAGATACAGTACTACAATTTGAACATACCCGAGCAGGATGTCTAGTTCAAAGAAACAGGCTGCATATTCTTGATCACTGCTTTTCCATGTAATAAGGCTGAGGTGCCCTTGAAATATCTTGGAAGACAATTACACTAGATAACTATGTAGAAATGCATAGTTTTTTGAGTTTTGGGATATAGGTGTGGACAATATGGAGACTGAAACCAGAAGATTCACCAAATTTGCATAAGTGATTTTGTACAGTGAAAGCACAATACTTTGTTTTCTGGCTCTGTAACAAATTGCCTTCTTTAAAAAAATTATAAGTTTCTTATGGAATCTAAGACTTTCACCCGGTATAGTTAGTTGGTCACTCCTTTAATCTCAGTACTTGGGAGGCAGAAGCAGGCAGATCTCTGTGACTACAAAGCAAGTTCCGGGACAGCCAGGGTCACACAAAGAAACCCTGCATCAAAAATAAAAAAAAAATAAAGAAAAGAAACTAACACTTTCGATAGACTTTCTCCTCAGAGAATCCATACACTTTAAATCAATGGACATACATAGACAAGCTTAGGACACACAAATCTGAACATTAATTTGAGGAATTAAAACTAAGCACTTGCAGTTTTATTTAATCAGTAAGAATACAGAAGATGGGGATTAACTGAGAAGCATAAAACAAATATTATCAATAGAAACCTTGTTTGTCTCCAAAAAACAACAACAAAAGAATAAAAAGGACATTAAATTCTTTGAGGGGCAAGGTAGTCAGTGAGCTAGTATATTTCTCTGAAGTTTCACTGTTGAGCTGTTCCACTGTCTGTATTCATTCATTCATTTATCACATCTCTCTCTCTCTCTCTCTCTCTCTCTCTCTCTCTCACACACACACACACACACACACACACACAAAATTCATGCCATAGCATGTATACATGGGTCATAAGATGCCACACAGAGCATAATTATTTTGTTCTCTAGTTCCACCATGGAGATTACTGAGATGGACCTCAGTTCCTTGGATTATCAGGTATCAGGCTTGACAGCTAGTATTTTTACTGGCTGAGATATTTCACTGGCCATAAAAGACGTATTTACTAGGTTGATTCGCACAATACAGTACATGAGAGGTTGAGTACGGACTAGTTGTTTAGCCCTCAAGGCTGTGCTACGTGCTTCAGCAGCCTCTGTCTGCGTCAGGGGCCTGGAGGATGCCTGGGAGATACTGGTCTTTAGTTCATGTTAAAAGCAGGAAGGCGCCAGGTTCTATATTATCGAGAAAAAATCAGCAGCTGCAGCAATAGGGTTGATGAAATCACCATTGAGAGTAAAGGCCAGGGCAACAAAGAAGGGAAACTCTGCTTCTTGCACGTCCTTTTATCTGAGCTACTAACAGAAAATGGCTCTTCTCACCCCAACTAACAACGAATACAGACCCCTGTAAGATGCTTACAAGCTGACCTGATCTAGGTAATTCCTCATTAAGACTCTCTTTTCAAGTGATTCTAGGTTGTGTGAAGTTGATAGTTCAAACTAACCATCTGAATAGGAAGCAAATTCCAAAGTATTTCCAAATTAAACAATAGATGCCTTTCTGGGTATGGTCAGACAAATTTGTATCTGTTCACTTTAGAAGCACATTCAGGAGTGCCACAAATTTAAAGTCAGCCTGATAGCTGGTGTAGCAGTGTGCACCTTTAATCTCAGCACTCAGAGAAGCATAAGCAGGCAGATCTGTGAGTTCGAGACAAACCTGGTCTACAAAGTGAGTACCAGGACAGCTAAGACAGAAAACTTGTCTCCAAAAACCAAAAGAAAAAATTACATATTTATTCATATAGGTTGCACAAGTGTGCATGTCATGGAGCAAATATAGAAGTGAGAGAAGAACTTGTGGTCGTCAGTTCTGGCCTTCCATCATGCTTGTCCCAGAGGTTGAATGCAGGCTGATGATGCTTGGCAGCAAACCCATGTATCCATAAAGGTAGATATCTCTCTGATCCAATAAATGCTTTGAAATAACTAAATGTCTTCAAAATGCTAAATATGATCATTGAACAAAACAAAAATGGAAAAAACAAAAGAACAAGACAATGAGAAACTATAAAAGAAACCAAGCAAAAGTTGTATAGCTGCAAAGTGAAATGAATGATTCACAGGAGTAGAAGCCATTCATGTATATATCCAAGAGGCTTCCAAACTCCAAGTGATACAGATGGAAAGAGAACTATACTAAGATGTAATGTCTATACTAAGATGTAATGTGTTCACATTGCTTAGAGCCTTAGAGACAAAGACAGAATCTTGAAGGAAAGAAGAAAAATGTCTTGTTAAGTATAATGGAAGCATAATAAAATTATCAGTCACTAAATTCTCAAAAACCTTACAGACTGGAGAGCAGCATGGCTGCATGTGTAAAGTTCTGAAGGAAATGGATAATGCCCTGCCAATCGACAGTTCAATATATTATGTCTTCAAAATGATGGATAAAGCAATGCATTCCTAGACAAAGAAAAGCTGAAGGAGATTCTTCTTCCAGAAAAACCTGTCCTACAAAAAATGACAAAGGGTATTCATCAAATTGAAAAGAAAGGAGACCAGACTATAACTCAAAGTTACATGAGGAAATAAAGACATGAAATGAAACTAACTGGACAGGCATAAAAGCCAATATTTATGTTGAGTCTGTAACCCCACTTATTATTATTATTATTATTATTATTATTATGAACAAAGAAGTCACACTTTCTATCTCTGTATATCCTTATTCAAGGTCCCTTCCCCCTCCCACCACATCAAGTCATTTTTTCTTCTCCACAACTCCCCATCCCCTCCCTGGGCAGGCTGCAGACAGTCCTATGGTCCCACTGACCCAATAATGCTTAGTTCAGTCTCCACTCCTGGTGGAGTTTTCTCCCCCTAACCTCAAGACTGAGTCAGGTGTTCCGAAACCCCAGTTTTTATTGATTGCTTGATTTAGAAAATAAAAATATGACTACATTCATGTATTAGGAAAATGTTGCACATTTATAAAATAGAATTTTACTCTTCCATAAAGAAAAAAATGAAATCATGATCTTTTCAAGAAAATTGATAGAACTGAAGCAAATTGTGTTAAGAAACGCTGCAGACGTAACTTCTAATTTTCATAGTTATATCAGTGTAGGAATTGGGGTGTTTAGAGGCCAGGAAGCTACAGAATGACCTTTGAGAGGATGGGGGAGACAGAAATAAGGAAATTTTCACCATCCTCCCAATTTCAAGATTTTTAAAAATTCATACAGGAGACAAAGAATGCCATTATACTTTTAAAAAATGTTAGTTTTATTAATAAGATATAATAATATAACCAAAACCCTTACCCCTTGGAGGAAAGAATGAGGAGCAGGGGAGGGGCAAGGCTGGAGAGAAGGAGAGATGAGAGTGGGGATCTGTGGTTGGTATCTAAAATGAATAAAGAAGATTCCAAAATGAAAAAATAATATAACCCAAAAACACAACAC
>PVIH01021474.1:0-29656 GCA_004025045.1 Sigmodon hispidus | reverse complement strand
ATTGTGCTGGTCTGTATGTTAGGGGAGATTGCTGTATGCTCAGCTTACTTGGTGTTGGAGCCTCCGAGGATGTTCAAGAACATTGAAATTCAAAACGTAAAGATCATCTTTGAATGCAATGAAGGTTCTATAGAGTTTCTATGTTCCATATTTGGGTTTGATGTCCTTCTGGCCTTACTGTGTTTTCTCACTACCTTTGTGGCTCGCCAGCTGCCAGATAACTATTATGAAGGGAAGTGCATCACTTTCGGGATGCTGGTCTTTTTTATTGTCTGGATCTCTTTTGTCCCTGCATATCTGAGCACCAAAGGCAAATTCAAAGTGGCTGTGGAAATATTTGCCATTTTGGCATCCAGCTATGGCTTGTTAGGCTGTATATTTCTTCCCAAGTGCTTCATTATTTTGCTGAGGCCAAAGAGGAACACGGATGAGACTGTTGGTGGGAGGGTCCCCACTGTAGACAGGAGCATCCAGCTGACCTCAGCTTCTGTGAGCAGTGAGCTTAACAACACCACAGTGTCGACTGTTCTGGATGAGTAGAGTTGTGAGTTCCATCCACGCAGAGCTGGATGATGGCCTGGCTCGGCCTTCCCTTTCAGGGTGCTTCTGAGGCACCCTCTTGATGCTCTGGGATGATTTGGCTTGTGATTATATAGTATAATGTTAACATGATGAGTGAAATCATTCTGTGACATGCTATTTAGCATGGATTATAATATTTTGATTCAAATTGGAAACTTCTTCATTAGAATTTTAAAGTAGAGGTCATAAATAAACACAATTTATCAAAAGTAAGATGTCTTATGAATATTTTTCTTAAGTAATGAGTATATGTCCTAGATGTTTACATTAAATAAAACACATAGAACACAGTGAGATCTTTTCCCATTGTAGTGATGCGTATCTGAGATAGTTCTATTTTATAAAATTACAGCTCTGATGGATATGGAGATAGATGGGTTGTTAAGAACACTGGCAGTTCTTCCAAAGGATCCAGGTTCAGTTTCTGACATCTACATGGTGGCTCTCAACTGTTTGCAACTATAGTTACAGGGAACCAATCCCCTCTTCTCAAGTGTCTGGGTACCAAGCTGGTACGTAGTACACAAATGTGCATTTAGCAGAACAGTAATACACATAAAAGAAAAAGAAACTGTAGCTCTGAAGTCTTCCCTGTGAGCAGAGGCTTTGGAGAATCCTTGAAATATCCTAATCTGTACCTTGTAGAACTCTGTGTATAGGTCAGCTTGAGGAGACTAAAACTGATACATTTTTTATTGATAGAATTTAATTTCTTCTTAAGCTATTAATGAGAACATATTAGTTTCTCTGAGGCAAAGTATGATCCTGCTCCAGGCTTTTCTGGAAGACAATAAGTTGTAAAATATCTGAGTTTTAAAACTTTATTTATTTCGGGATGCTGGTCTTTTTTATTGTCTGGATCTCTTTTGTCCCTGCTTATCTGAGGATTTATTTATTTTTGTTTATAATAAAAATTTATTCCTCTCCTTGAGGAATAAATACAAAGGGAGCTGAGATGCCAGCCCAGCCTTAAGTAGATTACATGGTAAAGATCTATGCTAAATGAATCACATATTTACATATACCAGGAATTAGAATGCAAGGCTTTTAAAAGATGAAAAAATGATATACCATGATAGATAAACTACCTTTTGATTATACAGTTACTGGAATTTACTTCCCATATGTTGTTATAAACATCTTTTTAACCTCCTTACATTAAACTTAATGACCTTCATGTATTTTATGCATATAAATTAACTGTGCTGCAAACAGAACTTATAGAAATGTGCATAGTTTAAAACTGCATATGATGGCCAGGAAGATGATTTCTGTTTAATCTGTATAATTCTGCTAAACAGAAATAATACTAGAATATTTTTCTTGACTGGGGAATTAAAGTGGCAGTAACAAAGACACAAAGACAGCCTTTTACACATTTTCAAAAGACCTTAGAGCAAATTCAAAAGAGACAAAACTGCCCCTGCAAATAAAATAGACAAGGGCAAATTCCCAAATGCCAATTGAACCAAAGTCAGGCTGACAACATTTAGACATAACTCCCTGCAATAATTCTCTATCTGCATATACCCCAACTCTTCAAGTTTCAACCAGCTAACTATTATTGTTAAGTCTTAAATTTTAATGTCATTCTCTGTCTGGGAAAAAGTTATATGCAAGACCAAGCATTTACTCACTGGCTAGTCTTTGTGACCTTACTTACCTGAGAAGAACTGTGTGACTTATTATGTGTTATGAGTATGGGTTGGAGCCTGAAAAGGTAACATATAATTGTCTAGAGTCTGGATATGAGAGAAGTGAGCATCAGCAATGTAGAGAGGTAGCGATGCAGGATGTGAGGGAAAAGTTTGTGTGCTAAGTGGGAGGTGAAGAAGGAGCCCAGAGAGGGTGAGAGATATTTGATAGAATGAATGAATGAGAGAGTGAGCCAAGAGTGAATGAATGATGTAGAAATATGTGTGTGAGTGTGTGAGGGAGAAAGCTGTGTGAAAGAGCTGCTTCCACAAATAGGTAATATGCAAAGGGCTGTAAGAGAGTGGGAAGGAACAATGTAAAGTGATATATGGTAAGAGAGCTACGTAAATGAGATGTATAGCTATGGCTGTATGGAGATTTGCAACTGTGTGAAGACAAGGAAGACAAAACTGTATAAAAGATGTGGGAGAGAAATATATGTCAAAGAAAGATGTATAGATATGTGAAAATAGATGTAGCTGTGTATAGAGATATATGGCTATATGTATGTAAAGAAAGATATGTAGCAGTATGTATAGAAAGTAGCAGTGTGGTGATAGCTGTGTGAAGACAGAAAGAGGCAGGGACCATTTCTAAGATGAAGTAAAAGAGAAAATTACCATCAGAAAATATGTGTTTTCTTATTTTACCAATCAAATAGATAGAGATATATTTTCTCCCTCAGATAGAAAAAAAAACTCTATCCCTTACCACATTCGTGAATTTTCTTGTTTACCCTGGAGGTGGCCTTGGAGCAGAATCTCCTAAAGGTCACGTATATGAAATAGTTCTCCATATATATTGCTTTGTAAGGAAACCTTAACTAAAATTTGGTAGTGGTGTTCCTTATTGTGTCTGAATATTTGCTTGTAGTTCATGGTGGGCCTTAGGGAGAAGCTTGAATAACCTCAAATTATGCACCAAAATTATGAGGTTGTTGATATGGAAAGTAACAAAACAAAACATCAGACAGCACTACCTGATGCATGTGGGCTCTTTTAGTAAAAAGAAATGTTTACAGCATAGGCAGCCTAACTCCCACACCACAAGAGCAACTCCTTGCTCATTAAAATTGTTAATTAATGAGTGACTAAATAATTTAGAATAAAATTTCTGACTGAAAGCAAGCACATTAGAAAGGTAAGAAATTCCCTCTTCAGAATTAACACTCTTAACATACAGCTTTGGTGCCTCGCTTAATGTTCTGATTTCATTGTCAATGAAAATGTAAGTTTAACTGATTATTGATGTGAAAAGTCTTCTCACACAGCTTGCATCTAGTGTTTTCAGTGGTTGTCATCTGCTACCATTCTAGCCACATCCTTATAACACAAACTGGTTCTTGGGACCTGCTTTTGAATTCACACTGTTCCCTTTTCATTTAACATTTTGATAGTATCCCATCCTTACACACATCTTCACCTGTCCACCCACCATCCATTTGCCTATCCTTTGTCTGCCAGCCACTCCTGAGTGTTGGTGACTTAGAGTTGGACACAGGAAATTTGGAATGACAAGGCATCAATCCCCATCTTACGTATTTGCTGTTTAGGGGGATGGTAAATCATGTACCAGAAGTTTTTGTATGATGTGATAAAGTTGTGATCCTGATAGAGAAGAAACAGGTTGATTCAGTGTCAAGGAAGGCTTCTTGAATGAGCTGATACTGACAAACAGTTCTGAAAGACAAGAAAGAACTAGTCACATGGAAGAAAACGAACCAGACACGCTTTTTTTAGTCTCATGATATATAACACTGAAAGTGTCAGTGGGACAACCTTGTCTTGTTTCTGATTTTGTTAGCATTGGTTTGAGTTTCTCTCCATTTAATTTGATGTCATAGGCTTATTGTAACTTGTCTCTTTTATGTTTAGATATGTCCCTTGTATCCCTAATCTCTCCAGGACTTTTATCATAAAAAAGTGTTGGATTTTCTCAAAGGTCTTTCTATGCATTTAATAGGATGATTTTATGTGTGTGTGTGTGTTTCATTTTATTTATATGGTGGATTACATTTACTGATCTTCATATATTGTATCTCTGGGATGAAACCTACTTCATCAGGTGGATGATCTTTTTAATGTATTCTTAGATTCAACTTGCAAATATTTTATTGAACATTTTTGTAGCATTTATTTTTCCAAGTATGGCTTATTTCACTTAACATAATGGTCTCCAGTTTTGTTCATTTTTTTACAATGTCATAATTTTAGTCTTGTTTATATATAGTTATGTATAAAATACAAGAAGAACTAAAAAAAATTAAATAAGCAATAAAACAACCTAGCCAACAATTGGGCTGAGTTAATCAATAGACACAGTTTAAAAAACAAAATGCAAGTGGCTGATAAATACATGAAAACTATCCATCTCTGCCAGTTGAAAGATAAAATGTAAATCAAAACTACATTAACATTTTATTTGCCCAGAGTGTTAGTTATTAAGAAAGCAATTCACAAAGAATGGCAAGGAAATGGGCTAAATGGGCTGTTGGTGGGTGTTCCACAACTATGAAAATCAGGGAGGCTTGTTCATAAACGAAAACATATTAACCATATTATCTAGCCATGCCACTCTTGGGTATTGATTCAAAGGACTATAAGTCAACATATCACAGTCTTGCACGTTAATGTTTTTGTATAGCATTATAAACAATCACTAATGAAGCCAACCTAGGTGTCCAGCAACAGAGAAATGTATAAGGAAAATTATATATGTCATGGAGTTGTGATGTAGATGTATTAATTGGGGCTGGGCTTCTTGTGGCTGGGCTTCTTGTGGTTGCTTGGGCTTTGCATTGTGTCTAGGTAATGTTTTGTCGTTTGTTTGTGATGGTTTCCTTTTGCTATAAAGAGAAGCTTCTTTGAGGAGGTGCACACTTATCTGAGGACATAAAGATAAGATCTAAAAAGTAGTGAGGCATTATGCAGATCAGGAAAAGTGGTGGTAGTAGATACTTTTCTGGTCCATGATTGCACTAGCCCTGAAAAGTTGGTTAGGTTTTCTTTTTTCTTTCTTTTTTATTATTATGAACAAAAAAGTCACACTTTTCTATCCTTGTATATCCTTATTCAAGGTCCCTTCCCCCTCCCACCACATCAGGTCATTCCCACCCAGAGTGGGACTTTAGCCCAAATAGATACCTGTTGTTTACCACTAACATGTGAGTGCCATTATTGCACCTTTAAATATATCTTGATAGATAGTTTCTAAGTCTTTTGATTTGTATAGGGAAATTCTGAAAGCCCATTTAGAATGCTATTTTTTCTTGATTTTTTTTTTAAAATTAGAGATAGCAGAGGGGAGTGTAGGCTTCTGCATATGAAGTTTGCTCTTTTCTTTTGCTAGACACTTAAATATTTTTAGAGAGATTTTTCTCTCTTCTTTATAAATATGATGTTTCAAAATCTGTTGGAGATGAACTGCATTTTCTTTTTATACATTTTGTACCAGAGGAGTGCCTAGAACATTAATATAGCAGAAATGCAATAGGAATACAGTAATTCCCCAGAGATACATGATAAAAGGTGGTACAAATGGTCCAGAGTAATTCACAGTGAGCAAATTATCTGGAAAAAAACAAATTACACTGCCTGGCACTGGGCAGCTAAAGAAAAGCCCAAGGCATTAATGGAGCTCACAGACAGTGTGCAGTTTAGAAAAGTAATTGACAGGGCATCTGATCCAGGAACTCAATGTTCCATAACCCTTGGGTACTAACAAATAGTAAATATGCTGTTTTCCCCATGTATGCAGTGGTAATAAAGTTTAACTTATGAGTTAGAGATAGTAAGAGATAACAAATAATAACCAACAATAAGATAATTACAACAATATTTTATAATAAGTTATATGAATACATTTCTACTTACAAAAGTTACTGTTCTATATTCACCCTTCTCAGGCTCTACTTGCCACAACCTATACTTGTGTGTGTGTGCGTGTGTGTGTGCGTGTGTGTGTGTGAAGTTGTCTATGGGGTAAGACTTATTCCAGCAAACACTTAATTAAATAAAAATGTAAACAAGCTTAAGATGAATGCTGAAATAATTTAATATTTTACAAACACAGAAATAGAAAAACAGAACATCACTCAATTCCCAGTGCACAAACTCTTCATTTCCATTGCTGGAATGATAAACATGTCTCCATATTTGGATAGTCATTTTTGAATATGAACTTGGTCTGATTATTGCCATCCTTCCCTGTTGGGTATCCGAGTTCCCCAAGGCATTTTAGATTTGATTGTTACTATGGGAAGAACCTTTGCAGTCATGTTCTTTCTAGACCCCCATGTGGAGAATGAATGTAGTACTGTGTGAATGTGTATTATTGACATTAGCACAGCTGTGTCAAGTATCCCAATGCCTGAGACCCACAGGAATTAGCACAGTCTTCCTCTGGTCCTTGTGTGGATGCTGGCAGTGTGCAAAAACTAGCAAACTTCAGCTTTCTCCTTCCAAGTGACTCTCACTTGAGACCTTCTACCAAGACAAGCTACCCTCCTTTCCTATTGGGTTCTTGAGTAGTTGATACATCCTCATCAGTTAGTACACATGTCTGTCCTTTCTTCATTCCTATGTCATTTTAGTCAAGTTTCTAGGATCAAGAAGTGTTAGACACAGTGGACTTGACACTGATTATGAGGCTGTAGGGAAATGCTCTTTATCAAATGAAGCTATGGATCTTAAAGGTACCTGTGTTGGTTGGAATAGAAATGACTCCCATAGGCTCATATTTCTTAATTCTTGGTCATTAGGAAGTAGTTCTACCTGACAGGTATTAGGAGATGGCCTTGTTAGCATAGGTGTGACCTTGTTCGAGAAAGGGTATCACTGGAGGTTGGCTCAGGAGTTTTAAATGTTCAAGCTAGGCCCAGTCTCTCTCTCCCTCTTCCTTTGGCCTACCAATTCAAATGAAGAACTATCTAGCACCATATCTGATTACATGCTACCATGCATTTTTATTATTTATTTTTTTTAAGTTTTCCTTTTGAAGCATGCTATGAGGGTGAAGGTCATATAAGGAGGTACTAGGAAACAGGTGGAATTGTGGTGCGTGATGTGAAATCCCTAAAGTTTCAATAAAATTATGTTAAGAGAGTTTTGTGTATAGTTTTATTTTAATATGGGCAATTAAGCCACATAATTTTAGAAGCAAAATTGAAAATATCTTACCAATAATTCTGTTTATGTTCATCTGTGCTATATTGTACTTCTCTTACTATAGAGCTACAGTAATAAAAACAGCCTGGTACTGGTACTTCTCTTGTAACTAAATCAACAATCCCCTTATGCAAAATGTTCCTGTTTACATGGGCCTGCCCTTATAGGCATGCAAGAAGTATAATGTGACTCAAATTTTAAACATTTCAAAACTTATCCTTGGCTGTTTGTATTTAAAAAATAAAAGTTAAGTACTGGTTAGATCTAAATTAGTGTGAAACAGATTTGGGTCTGGAAGAAACCTCTGGATACTATCATAAACAGCAGGCTGGAGGTCAGCACTGTACTTAACATTGATCTTTTAGAAGATGGAAGGAATAGGGGTTGGAACCTGTGTGTGTTATAAATTTTTCATCTTTCATTTGTCAGTCAACAAAGAGGCCACTAAAACCATTGCAATGTAAGAAACACAAATATGTCATCAAAACAGCTATGGTCTTCTGAAGGGAAGTAGAGAGAAGGGTATGGCAAGGAGGTGGTGATGGAAATTAAATAGATTCTCCTCTGGGCTGTAGCTTGAACCCACTGAATTCTTCAATGCCTAAGAAAGTGCAGCCAATGGCTCTTCCTAAAGAGATGTCTCAAGCTGCCTGAAAATAATATATTAGTTGTTATGCTGGATTAATAGACTGTGAAGAAATAAATGCCTTGGAAAGCATTCATTAGACATTTACATTAAAATCAGAATAGGAGGTTAGAGAGATGGTTTAGCAGTTAAGAGTGTGTACTGTAGAGGAAAGAAGGTCTGTTTCCAGCACCCATATCAGGTGGCTCACAACCACCTGCTCAGTCAGGCTCTTGGGAATTCACTGCCTCTGGCATCTGCACACACTGTAGACTTAATGTAACATACGCACATACAAACAAACACACATAGTGTTAATTAAAAAACCAAATTAAATCATAAAAGGAGAAAAGACTTGAAAGTTCATGTGTATCTGAGGATTCCTCCAGATGAACAATTTAAGAAAGTTAATTTTATCTTTTTTTTCTTGTTTAACACTCACCCGATAGCTTTTCATGGCCAACTCCAGAAACATCCAAGGAACTGTTGCTATGGCTTCTTAACATCATCTTCCAACCCCCACCTCTCTGAGGGTTTGAGGAGAGTAGACGGAAGACTGAGGAGGAGGTGGGAGAGGAGGGAGTTTATAGGCTGGAGAGCCGACGGCTTGCACCAGAGCTCCCTAGTGGACTGACATTGGAAGCTAGTAGGGAAGAATTCTGTCTTTCATGGTGAGCTCAGACTTGTTGCCCAGGGCACATCTGATGCTCTGAGATTTTTTTTTGTTGCTTTTCTAACATACTGATTATTGTACAAAATAATGGTTTTTGTTATGACATTTTCACATGAATATACATGCCTACGTACTGATTAAAGCTGGTTACTCTTTGCCCCTTTCTGCCTTAGTCATTCCTGCTGTCTCTCTGCTGGTCCTCTTCTTCCTCTGAAGGGTTCCATCTTCTGCCTTCATGACATATGGATTCCATTATCTTCTCTTTTTCCTCATCCCCCTCCCTTTATACCACTTCCCTCCTTTCATAGCCCTTTACACTTCCATGTCCCATATATTTAAATATGTATTTCACATAGGAGAAAGAAATAAATTCCACCTATGAAATACCTGTGTTGATTTGGTTCACTTAACAGAACAACTTGCATCCATTTTCCTGTATTCTCACAATTTTATCCTTCATTACAGCTGAATTAAATTTCATTGTGCAAATGTGCCACAGGTTCTTTACTTATTTTTCTGTTGATGGGCATCTAAATTGCTCCTGTATATTGGCTATTGTGAATGATGTAGCAATAAAAAAAAGATCTTGGGGGTGTGTTGACTTCTAGTCTTTACACTCCTTCAACACTGTACAAAGTTTCCTTTTCCCCTATGTCCTTGCCCACTTTTCCAGATATTCACCAGTTATTTTTATTTCTTTTTTTGAGAACTACCTATTTGATTCATTAGCCCACTTATCAAGTAGATAGATGACTTGGGAGTTAAAGCAATTTAATTTTTTGAGTTATTCATGGATTCTTGGTATTAATTCTTTCTTGGATGTTAGCTGGCAAAGATCCTCTCCTATCTGGTGGCTTTGCACTCTCTAACGGGGATAGTAGAGGTTTTCTTTATTGTGCAGAGGTTTATAAGGTCATCCAGTCCTATTTGTGAATGCATGAGTGTATTTCCTTTGGTAGTCCTTATCAGAAAATCTTTGCCTGTAGTACATTTTTAAGTGTTGGTCTGTTTTCCTCGAGAAGTTTGAATTTCGGGTCTTATGATAAGATCTTTGATCCAGGTTTTTAATTAAGTTTGTACAGGATGAAAAATATAGAACTTGTTTACTAGTTTGTGTGGTAGAGCATGAGTACAGTCTGGAAGTTAAAGTTGGGCAATTGTTGTGTGATATTTTGCTTGTATTCTGACAAATAGAGCTTGCCTTGAGACCAGAGAGCAGAACTGGACACTAATTAACCATAGAGGCCAGGCAGTGGTGGCACATAACTTTAATCCCAGCATTTTGGAGGAGGAAGCAGGAAGATCAGGAGTTCAAGACTACCCTGAGCTACAGGAGATTGAAATAGTCTAAAATAGAAACAGAGATCTTTCCCCCTACCATGGTGGCTTTAATCTCAGCACTTTCGATCTCATGCCTTTGATCCCAGTACTTGGGAGGCACAGGCCTTTATTCCCAGCTCTTAAGAGGCTCTAATATCTTTGATACCAGTATTTTGGAGACTCACACTTTTGATCCCAGCACATGGGAGGTGGAGACAGTAATATAAGGTGGGTGGAGATAGGATCTCAGCCCATTCAGTCTGAGGTTGCCTAGAGAAAGGATCTCGCCTTTGCCCATTACGTCTGAGGATTTAGAGAGGTAAGTAGTGACCATGGCTGCCCCTTTGCTTCTCTGATATTTCAGCATTTGCCTCAATATCTGACTCTGGGTTTTTATTAATAATCAGGTAATTGGATGATATATATGCAAGAATACCTTATTATTAGAAAATTTTGAAGAATTATTGGCCATATTGTATGTTATATACTCTCAAATTCCTTGGAAAGTTAAATGGGGCATTATGTGTGGGGGGTAAACTTGTGTGTATAATTATTTCTTTTCTATAAGTTGAAATTATTTTCAAATAGTAATATTACAAATAAAAATGACCAATTATGAGTCAAAGAAGCAAAATATTCTCTGGGGAAAAAGATGCCAATGAATTGTCTGTGTTTCTTCTCTCTACGAGTCATTCAGAGGTGAGTAGTGAAGATCAGAACCCTGTGTGCCAGAAAACTTCTGGACATAGAAAGTTTGTTCTATAACCTATATGAGTTAGGTTATAATACACCTGCTAGAGAGCAGGCATCTCAGAACCCCAGCTGCATTCCAGTCACAACATCTCACCTCTTACTCTAGAAATCTCCCCATTGTCACAATTAGATGATGCTGTGCTTTCATTTAGCTCTGGTCTAACACTGAATGAAGTTCCTGCTGGCTGCATGCTGGGAAATAGACCAACTTATTTATAAAATAGTGCACCCCAGTGGCAATAAAAACACAGCCCAGAGAAAATCAGGGAGTTTCTCTCTTCTGTTAAAATGTATTTGGAGCTAAGGCAATAAGGGACAGTTGGTAGAAGACTTGTACAACAGGAGAGATGAGGGCCAGTGATGCCCACATAAGAAAACCTGGTGGATGGCTATAACCCAGTGCTGGGAAGGCAGAACCTGGATGGGCCCTAGAGCTTCCAGTTATGGGCTCTCCCAATCAATGAGCTTCACATGTTAAAAGACATAGTGAGACAATTTTTTAGAAACTTGAGTGACCCTACCTAAAATTATAGGACAGTGATTTAAAAAGACATCCAGCATTGACTTTTTTCCTACACACACACACACACACACACACACACACACATTTGGACTAAATCCTTTAGCCATAAAGATTAGGTTTGAAGTCTGGCAGTGGTGGCACAGGCCTTTAATCTCAGCACTCAGGAGGCAGAGGCAGGCAGATCTCTGAGTTTGAGGCCAGCCTAGTCTACAGAGTGAGCTTTGGGACATCCAGGGCTCCTCAGAGAATTCCTGTCTCAAAAAAGCAAATAAAATAAAAAACATCTCTATTGTTTTCAGATGAACAACAGCTTCTATTCAAGAAAACATAATTTATGTAACACAGTGTTGTTCTCATGCACTAAAGTTTTGATTTCATTGTAATAACCAAAGCAAATTTTACTCTAGCAAACCATAAGCAAAGACTTCAAAACAGATTGAATTTGGGTCCTCATATTATATTTCAGGCAGTGCTCATGTTTAAATCCAAAGGCATTTTTTAATTTCAAATGATGCCATCAAACCATACATGTTTTAGAATCTCTACTCCATCCCCTGAGAGCAGAACATGATGAACCAGTTACTTTTGTTATACTTTTCAGGTCCTCTACCAGCAACCTATTGGGATTTCACACCACACACACATTCTGAGCCCCATCCATCTCAGTGTCATATGCATCCCTTCAGAAATGTTATAAGAGAGGCATAGACAGAGACTCAGAGAAACCAGCACAGGCCCCTGGAGTGACCCAAATTAGACCAGCCTAAGATAAATCATGTCAGTGTATCAATGCAACCCCTGCACTGGAGGACTTTTCAAGCAGGAGGGAATGTGCTGAGCAGGCCATGGGAAATCACGGAGAGAGCATGTGATAAAGGGGTGCTGGGAGGACACGGTGAGTTCAATTTTAATACCAAACAGTGTTCCTCTTCTCCACTACCTCAGCCCTGCAATGTGATGGCAAGCAGAACAGATTGCCTTTCCGGTGCTTTCTATATGCCCCTTGCCTTGAGTGGCATTATTCTGATAAAAGGGTCTGTTATTTCAATTTTATGTATAAAGGAATCAAGTGAGGATGAGAGAAGGCAGATGGGGTGAAGAAGAGAAAGGGGAGGAAGGGAGATGGAGAGATAGGGAAAAGGATGGACGGAGGAAGGAAATGGTCACCAACACATCCTCTGGCAAAGACATCACGTTCTCACTGTGACAGAACCTGAGGAGGAAAAGGATGGAGGGAGGAAGGAAATGGTCACCAACACATCCTCCTGCAAAGACATCACGTTCTCACTGTGACAGAACCTGAGGAGGAAAAGGATGGAGGGAGGAAGGAAATGGTCACCAACACATCCTCCTGCAAAGACATCACGTTCTCACTATGACAGAACCTGAGGAGGTGTGATTTTTGGAATATACACATTATTATAACTTTACTACCTGTATTTCTGATTTTGTTTTAATTTCTTAGTTAGTATGCAGGACAATGATTTCAATATGACATTTTTATACAGTAGTCTTGATAGAGGAGAGAAACCCCTAAAGACTACAAAACAATGCAATGGGGATTGGGGTAAATGACAGCAGAGAGATGTTCTTAGTCAGTGTCAGATGGAGCAAATGATAACAGAAACCCTAAAGGATAAGGTCAACTTGAAAGGAAAAGGGTATTGGGGGGGTTCTCTCAGAAGTTTATACTTCAGAAAGGCATACAATCTTGTACTGGTCATTGTTCACTGATATTTTTTTAAAAAATAATTTATTTATTCTTACATTGGTGTTTTGCCTGCATGTTTTGTTTGTGTGAGGGGGTCAGATCTTGGAGTTACAGATAATTGTGAGCTGCTATGTGGGTGCTGGGATTGAACCAGGGTCCTCTTGTAGAACAATCTGTGCTTTTAACTACTGAGCCATCATCTCTCAGGCCTGTTTACTGATATTTTTATAGACCATCTCTCCTTTTATGCCATGTTTCTTTTTTCCCCAGTGTGTAAGCACCAGGTTGATGTGCTTTCTATCCAACAAAAACCTCCCTCACTTGAACTTTAAGTATCCAGAAACAAGGTTTGGAAGCTGTGAGGAACTCTATATATCCATGGTCACTGGCCCTACCTACTCTGCCATTGCACTCATCTACCTTCCACACATCCGCCAAAGGTTCTGGAATATGTCAGAGGTCAGTAGGCTGTGATGCAGAGCAGCATCATAAAAAGCACATCTCAGCCAGGAAATTGAGGCTTCCGTGAGAAGTTCTGGTATTGTAATCTGAGGCACTGAAGAGAAGTCTCCCTGGGACCAGGCCACCTAAACCCACTTTATCTGCATATTTTAGTTAATGAACACTAATCTGAGAACATCTGAGATTCTAACTAGAGTTAAAGAAGAATTAGAAACCAATGGATTTAACTGTCTTGCTCTTTTCTAAGGAAGAAAAGACTTGCTGTTGGCAGCAATAAGTTTTCACTTCTTGAAAGGGATCTTAGAACAAAGCAGAACTTCCCCAGATGTGGGCTCAGGGGGAGGTGTGTAGGGCTTCATCTTTGTCCATCTTCTGTGACTCGACTTTTCTTTGTATTTTTAGACCTTTTTTCTCTGAAAATAAGTGGGCAAAATAAGGTTATTTCCGTAGAGTTAAACAAATTAGATCAGTCTATGTATTTAAAATCTACACATATACCAGGAGCCCGCTTGAAATGCCACTTTATTGTACAGTAATTATTAATGTTTAACAACTGCCCAAAGTTCCATGGCTATAATACATAAAAAAATCTTCTAAAAAGCCTGCAGTTCTGCTATGAAGAGAAATGATTATTCCCTTTGTTAACATTACATGTGACAGAATGCTCTGTCTGGCTGAGAAACTCATAAAATCTAAACTGCCAGGATCCCAACAACATTTTCAGAAACTATTCTACCCACTTTGCTTTTCACAACTCTCTGAGGATTATGTCAAGCTAAACATCAGCACAAGGCAATCTCAGCATCTGGAGCTTTCCCAAGCAGATTGAGTCTTAACTACAAAGAACAGCAACTAAGGGATTTCCCAGGAGAGCTTCTTCTAAACTTTGCTAACAGAACACATTCAATAGTCAAATAAACAAAAAGTGCCACAAATATTTTATTTCATACACCCTTGGAGATCACCTAAATTTATAGTCTAACTGGTCTCTCTTGGTCATACTCAAATAAGACTGACTTCCATCTTTCTATTTCTCATCTAAGTAAAAATGAGGTTGGATGAGAAGAACTATTAGGACCAGGCATCCTGAGATCCTCCAGAGATGTTTATATTAATGGGAGGCTAGAGAAAGAAGGAAGAGGAAAAATAACACAAAATCCCCAAATCAAAACTCAAATGGACCGTCTAAATTTTAAGGCAAAAAAACTCTTTACATCTTAGTAATCCTAAGAACATTTTAGTAGCACAATAGCTAGCATTTACCAAGATAAACTAGAATTGGCAAATTATCACTAGATTTTAAAAGCCAAAATAAAAATACAGGTGTTGCATGCTCTTTCCCACGTAGAATCTAGATTTTTCAGAGAGATGATAGAGATGTGTATGTGTGTGAGCGAGCTAGAGAGATATAGAGACAGAGAGACAAAGAGGCAGTAAAGAAACTATTTGTAGAGGAGAAGAGTAACATTTGGAAACGTGGGAGACAGAATAATGGGGAAGAGATGCAAACAAAGAACAATGACATACCTACACATAAAAAGCCATAATAATTTTATAAAATAACTAAGACTGTTAACAATAAAACATCAAAATAAAGACTTGTAGAAAGTTTCTGCTATTGGGTAAAAGTTTTCATTCTCTGACAATGTCAGATGAATAAAGCCTACTTCTGTACATATAGACATATCATGTGGAGCATGGGGCAATGGTTCAGTAGGTACAGTGCTTGCCTACCAACTTGAGGACCTGAATATTACCCCAAGAATCCATATTAAAAAAATAACCCAGCTAAGCTTTGTCTGGTGGAACACAGTTGTAGTCCAGTGCAAAGGAAGCAGAAACAAGCAGAGAGATCACCAAGGCTCCCTGTTTACTATCCTAGTCTAATTAGAAAACTCTACCCAATGATAGAACTGGGCTCAAAATGATGCAGATGGCACCTGAGTAACAGTACTCAAGGTTGTTCTCTGTTTCCTCGCATGTATACACATGCATATGCACACACACACACACACACACACACACACACATACACACACACACAAGAAATAATTACTTTTCTCCAGTTCTCCAATTTTCTGGTTGGAACAGAACTTCAGTTTGCTTCTTAGCTGCAGACTGCTTGATTCCATACCCTATCTCATCTGCTTCCCCAGTCATTCGTGTTTCCACATGCACCTGCCCATTCTTGGAAGTCTTGTGAAATGAAATTTAATGTTCTGGGAATATTCTCAACAGTAGATGGCCAGCCTACAGTGCAGGAGGCCCCAGGTTCCAGGTTCAATACACAGTATTTCAAAGAGAAAGAGGCACATAGCACAATACACATCTTGTATATTTTCCTTCACACTCTATCCTTTCTCTGCTATGTTTGAGAACTAACTTCTGTTCTATTCTCTAGTATTTTATTTCCACTTCTAATAACACACTGTTAAGAACTACTGTTCTGTCCTCCCTGAGAGAATCTAAGGTTACTCAGAATACCGTGTACAGTATACATGACAGATGTCCAATTTTATGATGAATCAGTTTTCTTTGCTAGAAATCATTTCAATACTACATGAATTATAAATGTGTCCCTTTTTTTTTTCTTAAAAAAAAATCTGAACATCGGCTACATTGATTATTTGTTTAACTGAAATGCTTTAGAAGAAGATGGTTCCAAGTTGGCACATGCCTCTGGCATCCTCAGGTCTTGATCAGCTCTAAATTGTCTGAGTGACTCATAGAGGTTTCAAGGGGAGATATGTCTGCAGAGGATGAGCTTTGCAGAGCACATACTATTTCAAGAACAACTAAAAAAGGGTAGGTCTTATGGGAAGATGCTTTTAAAAAGTGGCTTTATGGAATTTGAATGACAACAGAGCAGAGCCTCCCAGAAAGAGGAGAGAAATGTCTCTAGAGACACGGAGGTGGCAACAGGTATGGGAGCCTGGCAGCAGCAGGAGCATGGAGTTGCTGAGTAGGGCAGGTCCTCAGCCTGCAGGGTGGCCTGCAACATGCCTGTGCCCGCCTTGCCCTGTCACTGCCCACTAGTGTGATATTTTTGTCTATGCTCTAACAAATAGAGCTTTCCTGAAGAACAGAGGGCATGATCAATCATTAGTTATCCATAGAAGCAGGCAATAGTGGCACACACCTTTAATCTCAGCAATTGAGAAATCATGCCTTTGATCCCAGCACATGTGAGGCACACACTCCTTTAGTTCCAGCACTAGGGAGGTTGAAACAGGAAGCGATATGGCTGGGCAGAGAAAGGAATATAAGGAGGGAGAAGACAGGAATTCAGTCTTTTTGGCCAGAGGATTCTACAGAGGTAAGAAGTCTCTCTAGTGGCTGGCTCTGGGCCCACCCGCTTGATCTTCAGGCAAGCTTTATTTGTTAGAGCACAAACAAAATATCACCACACGTTAGTCTGGTGGTACCAATAAGGCCCTAGACATGGAGCTATTGCTGCAGAAGCATGATATACTTCTATCTTTGCTGGGGAATGCCTGGGGAGCCAATGCGGCAGCAACATGTGCAGTGGCTTGACTCTCTCTCGGGTCCTGATCCCCGGGCATACTGCCAAGTCACAGGATCACTCTGACTCTGGGCAACAGGATATCTGATGTGATTTTTGATGCTTCAGAAACTTTGAGCCAGACCAACGACTTATTGCAATAAGTATTTGCATGTAAAGCTGTTTGAGCAAAGAATGTAGTATGATACATAGCAATTTGCAATACCACTTTAGTAACTAAATATGCAATAGGGAGATTGTGGAGGGAACACAGCCAGCTAGCCTGATAGAATTGCCGTTGCCCTGTTCTGGGTAATGTGCATAGGCATGTGCAGTAGTGATTCCAGCTGGGGCAATTTGGAATCTGCCCCTATACCTGGTGATTGGTGACGCATGATCATCAAAATGCTGGAGGCCAATGAGAAAGAGACAACACAGGTAAAAGAGTCTCTGGCTACCAATGGAAAATTGGGAGGGGGTATAAAGGTTAGTTCCATATCTGCAGTAAATGAGTCTGATTTTTTTCTTCTCATCTGAGTCCCGATCTCTATATTGTTGACACCATGCCTTCTCACTCCTTCCGCTAAGGTCCTGTCCTGTCACCTGGGGCAATAGAAACATCTGGGCCCTGAGTTAGCACTGAAGACCATATCTGGGTCCATAGCCATAGGACAGCCATGGTCTATGTTGATGTCCCTGGCTCCTGTTAGCATCAAAGGCTGTCCAGATGCTTGGGATCTGGGCCAACACCTGAGGCCATGAGGGTCCGAGGTAGAATGGTTCATAACACTATTATCTTTAATAGTCCAAGAACTTCTAGAATTGCCTGCTTTTCAGAATTTGATTGTTTATAAATATACCCAAAAATACAGGACTTGGAGGATTACAGCTTGATCTGACTTGAAATCTTGAGGCCTATCTTTCACAGCACCAAAAAGGGCTGTACAAGCTTCTAAAAGACAGCCAGGTAGAAGATGGCCGAGAAAGTGGTGCATGCTTGGGAAGAGAAGCAGTACCTGATACAACAGCAGTGACAGGTATGGGACCGAGCAGACAAAGAGGCTTGTAGGGTCAACAGAGAGGTAATACTAGGCGAAATCTAGGCTTGAAAAAAAGAATGGGAAGAACAAGAGAGAGGAAGGAGGAGAGAACGAGGAACACACCCACACATGGGGCAAGAATCCAGGCAGATGCAGGCCAGCCAGTCATAGAGAAGCATTGAAAGTAAAATATATAGAAGTAAAAAAAGGCAAAAAGCCCTGAGATAAAAAGTAGATAGAGAAACAAATTAATGTGAGTTAAGAGTTAGCCAGAAACATGCCTAAGCTATGACAAGCATTCAAAACTAATAAAAAGTCCCTGTGTCATGATTTGGGAGCTGATTGATGGCTTAAAAGAAATAGCCTCTGGTGACAGGGGTGGGGGGCATGAGGCAATGGTGGTTGGGGGGTTGGGGATAAGGTCTGGGGGCTCGCCCTGGGCCCTCATGCTTCAACACGTGGTTTAATACATGGTTAACATGGGTCCTTGTGGTAGCATGGGTCATGAATATTAACACAGATTCTAGCTGAGGTAGGACCATGAACCTAGACATGGTCATTGGCACCAGGCCAGGCCCAGAAATCACCTTGGTCTTGTGTGGCAGTAGAGGTTACTCAGATTGGCATGGCCCTGCCTGGCTCATCACTTGGATCCCAACATGGTCCCAGATGGTAGCCCAGATCCTGGCATCTGTACAGTTTCAGAGTTAACAGGGACCATGGATGTTGATACAAACCTTGACTGTATAGGGCCACAAACCCAAACATGGTCCTAGGCAGAAGCTCAGATCTCGATGTTCCCATGGCCCTTGATGGCAGCACAGGACATTCAGATCAGTATGTTCCCAGCAGCAGCATGACCCTCATGGCCTCAGGTGTTGGCCCAGACCTCAAGCATCTGGACAGCCTTTGATGCTAACAGCAGCCAAGGACATCAACATAGACCATGGTTGTCCTAGGGCTATGGACCTAGATATGGTCTTCCGTGCCAACTCAGGGCCCAGATGTTTCTATTGCCCCAGGTGACAGGACAGGACATTTAGATACAGATGTTCCTTGTGGTGGCATGTCCCTTGGGCACCAACATGGCCACATGTGGCAACCCAGACACTGTGAATACTCATAGCCTTCGGTGATGACAGGAGCCATGAAATCAACACAGGTTGAGCTGTAGTAGGGCCACAGACCTGTACATGATCTCTGGCAGCAGTTTAGGCCTGTATGTCACTGTGGCCCCTAGTGACAAGTAGGTCATGCATATCAGCCCATTCCTCACCATTTTCACTCCTTTAGATCTGCAGCCTTCCACAGGGCATGGATGATTCTGCTTCTCTCTTCCCTATCCCACTGTATATTTGCTCACCATAATGGAGACCAACTGGCCAGCACTGGGAGCACACTGTCTGGGTGGGCATGTGTGACCTTGCGCGCGTGCGCGCCCATGAGTTGGCATATGTGAATGTCTGCCCTTTACTCACTTGGTCCTAATGGTGCCAAGCAGGCCCATAGTTTCTTTTCTCAGCCCAGAGCAAGCAACTGGGCTTGTGTATCCTTCCTCATATAACTTCATTGAGTTATTTTGGTCTGGATATTGAAATAACCTAGGAATACACAGAATACCAGAGCACTATGTTTTTGAAGTGGCTGATTTTCAGTTTTAAACAATAGCCATTCTTGAAAATCTTGTACCTGACATGGTTTTATTACTTTGAAAACATTGCTTAAGCCAAATTGAACAGTGAGAGTTAATCCAAGATATGTTATCCAAGAATGGATGTTTTTAAAGCAATAGCCGTGTATTTGGGGGCATTATGTGAATCTAATGTTTCTATGAATGTTAAGCTGGTCAATATTCAGGCAATTAGCTAATTAATTTAACCATCTGATACTTGCCCAATTACACTAGCCACTACCAAGGCTACGTACTTCTCCAGTCAGATCCCACCATTAATTGACCCCAATCTCCTTTATCTTGAGAGAACTGTGATTTTAGATTCTTCATACATTCAGTAGTGTCTTTATCAGTTCAGAGGGAGGCTGGAGAGGTTATTAAATCATGGAATCTCTAGGACAGTGTAATTGGTAGCATCTCTCCTGAACAATGTGCTATCTGTGAAATTTCATCAGATCATGTTGATGACTTCAAGAGAGACCATTTACCAGCCAGCATTAGGACATCTCCAGTCACTCATAGCCCTGGGTTGAAAATGTTCACCAGAGAGCTTGACTGTGGGACTACTGCCAAGGAAGGGGTCTGTCCACTCTCTGCGATCTACAAAGAAGATTCTGCAGCACTTTGATTACCTCAGAATTAACAAAGAAAACAAAACCTGCACATCAGCACTTGTTCAAGACAGAAATAACATCTGTAAACAGAAAACCATTCTATAAACTCACAAAACTTAGGTGGTTTGAAACAAGTAACTAGTTATAGAGGCTTGTCATTAAGTCATTTCAGAGAACTAGTTATTATTTTAAAGTTAGCATACAAAGTGATTGGTTTTGGGGGTTGGAGAGATGGCTCAGCGGTTGAGAGCACTGACTGTTCATCCAGAGGACCTGAGTTCAACTCCCAGCAACCACATGGTGGCTCACAAAGTGATGAGTTTCATTATGTCTTCCACATACATACGCGTCATTATATTTCTTATAATCCTCTTCTCCCACTGCTCTGCTCCATCACCCTTAGCCCTGGTTCCCTCCTTGCCTCTTTCTGCTTCCATCTCACATGGATTCCATTACTCCATCTGTCTCCATCCCTTCTGTTTCCCTTAAGATTTCTGCACCATGCTGACCTGCCCCTTTTTGCTTTCAGGCTTCATTCTGTTGGTTTGCTTACTGTGGCCAAACTGAGTACAGTGTTTATTATTGTCTTGACCATCCGATCAAACAATACCACATAATAGAGTTACATTTAGGACTGAGATTTTTTTTTTTTAAAAAAAAACCTAGATATTACTATTTTCCATTAAAACTTTCAACTCATTTTATAGCACTGATTATTGATTTAGAACATTTTCTTTCTCTCTGTGGCTAGCTTAGCAAAAAGGAAAATAGATTTTACCAGCGTTCTGAGTAGCAATTTATGACGCGCCCTTAAGTAGGAAAATTTGCACCGATGCATTGCCATGTTCATCATGGCTCCAGAGATGAACATGACTGATGGTGAGAGGAAGAGAAGACAAACACAGACAGAAACATGGGGATCAGGTGAACTGGGACCTTAGATATAAAAACCTTAGCACCTTAGAAGCTCAGCATGCTTATTATATACAATTGAATGGGGTTCAGAGAGGTGAGGCTATTACATACAACTGAACAGGAGATGGGATAATTACAGACACTGAGGCAGAGTTATAATACATATCAGATATTAGATCAAAGAGACAGAGTTAGCTAAACTTGGTAGGAGCAGCCTCTGAGGGGAGCAGTCTTCAGGCTATAAATATCCAGTGGGGAGAAAGCTTTGGTGGACATTTTTCTGCATCAGCTGTCAACACTTGCACTTACTCTCTGGAGGAATGCTTTTGTCATTCCTTTGAGCCTCATCTTTCCCCACTTCCCAAAGGTGGGGGCCGGGTAGGGTGGAGATGACTTTGCCATTCTTCCATGAGCCTGAAGTTCTGGGGTCCTTGGCATAGTCAGCTCATGTCAATAACACATAGTATCCAGAACTTCATCTGCTCCCATCAGTACAGTGGACTGAAAGTTGACAAGTTTTCTTCTTGCTGATGATCACAGGTATATGAGAGTGAGTGATCTATAACATGTGTAGCTCACAGGATCTCAGGAACATTTGCAATGTGCTTAGTCTCGAAGTCAAGATGAAAAGAAAATAGCTTAGGAGAGCAAGCCAGAAGAGGCTAAAAAGGGAACTGCCTGTACAGGTCAGAACCTTATGTTATGTGTTGGAAACAATGAGTTCATAATGCATCAAAATTTAGCATGGCATTTTGTTTCTTTAGCTGACAGACTTATATTATGTTTATATATGTAATATGACAGACTTTATATTATATTTACCTTTCTTCTCCTGAACAAACAATACTTTGTTCTGATTACTGAATAATTTAAAAATTGTGTGTGTGTTCACATGCTCGTGATGTACATGCTTGTGGAGACCAGAGGGGATAACTTGGGTGCTGTTGCGGGAGGATCATCATCCACTGGACTTTTGACACAGGGCCTTCCATCTTGCTTTTGACACACAATCTCTTATTATTCTGGAGCTCAGCTATTGGACTAAGATGTCTGACTAGCCGGCTTCAGGGGTCAGGCTGCTTTTGCTTCACATCTATTTTCACGTGGTTCTAGAGCTTGAACCCCTGCCTTCACATTTGGAAGGGAAACTATTGCGCAAACTCCAGTTAGCATATAATGAAAACCCTGAGCCAGATGTTGGGGGGAAATCAGAAGAGGAAACAGACCACAGACAATTCTTACACAGCCAACTCTTTAGGATGATTAGGGTAAATGCTATCTTCAAGAGTCCTCAGCCTGACTGGTCACATCTACAGACTGAATGAATCTCTGCATCCTCCTGCCTTGAATAGCTTCCCTGCCCAACTGTGTTACTTCCTGGTTCAACTCCACCTCATAATCCCAAAGTTAGGATTAAAGATATGAGCTACCACTGCTTACCTGTTAGGCCTTGAACTCAGGGAAATCTGGAAAGAACTCTGTCTCCTGAGTAATAGGATTAAAGGCCTGAGTTGCCACTCTCTGACCCTCATGGATTGACTGTGGGTGATTCTGTTCTCTGATATTCTAGGATGATTTTATTAAATATACAATATATCACCACAGGAAACACTTTACGAGCCAAGCCATTCCTACCTCCAGTAGATGTTTTTATTTATATTTATCTTTAATACTATCATCATGTTATGGTTTTATTCTCTTTCATCCTCAGTTCGGCTTTTACCTTTGAGAATGAAGTGTTGGTTCAGTAGTCATGTGTACTCTGATCCTTGGTATTTGTTTTCTGGATTTCTATAAACTCTTCCCTCCTGGACCCCACAGTGGTCTATAGAAGAGTCTTTGGGCTGTGCTCTCCTGTGTCGAAAGTCTTTGGTAAGATTGGGAACTGAGCTGTGGGCGTCACACAACTCCTAGCCTGGCTTGTTTCTTCCCAGTGCAGATAGTCAGAGAACTCTGACAGACAGAAAGGAGAAAATGACCATGCTTGAAGTAGAAGCAATAGACCAGAGTAAGGCGCAGAAACAATGAGGCGCTGTAACGGCACAGAATACCGTAGGCCTTACTCTGAAGTGTGGTGTCAAAACCATCCCCAGGCAACTAAAGAAGTCTTAGACTGGGAGCAATAGTCATTCCCAGAAAAGAGCACATCAGTTGTTTACCCAGTACCAAATGAGCAGCCCTGAAAACATACATCCAGGTCACATGATACAGAATGAGTATGTTGCATGTATGTGTTCTATGCATTCAAATATATGCACGTGTATGTATGTAACAATAAATAAAACGACTTGATTTTGAAAAAAAGGTATAAAACACTATCCTCATCATTATGCTACAGATGGCATCTGTTTGAAGACATACTTGGTTAGTTACACAAGATCAGGCTCTAGAGCATTAGCAAAGAGGAGCCAGACATGCATTTGTAATCAGATTGTAATATAAGGATATACAAAGAGATGCTAGTTTTATCACACTCATTCTTCCCATTTCATGCCATCCAAGATCCCCATCAGGAAATGGTACCATTCATAGTGGGTGGATCTTCCAATGTCCATTAATGCAGTTAAAATATTCTCTTATAGGCACACCCTGAAGTCCACCTCTATGATTCTAGATTCTGTCAAGTTGACAACATCAACCATGACAAACTCTCTTGTGTCACAGGGCAGATTGAAGACAGAAAATAGGCAAATAGAGAACAGCATAATTTTGTCACTGCCTGCAAGGGGCCAGCCAGGAGAGGAGCCTGACCAGTCCCAAGAACATAGGGTTAACATGAGATGCTGTTCTGTGAAGATCTGAGATTTACTTATTTGTTCCAGCAGTTAACCTACCGATATATATGTTGGTCTATTCCAACTTTTATGATGTTTGTTATGGCTTTTGTATCTGATTTTGTTTTCCAAAAGTGTAAGAGGATAATAGTAATCTTCTAAAAATGTAGAAAGCTGAATCTCACAATGGTTTTTACAGATGTGGTAAGTGAGTCAATCTAAAGGTTATAAATATTCTGCTTTTAGATGATCCAAACACATTCTGTTCACAATGGGAAGGAGAGTGAGGGGGGATATTTCTGTTTCTTCAAAGGAAAGCACTGTGGGAGAACAGAAAATGATATGAAAGACCCTTTTCACAACTTCCTTCTCCCATTTTGATTTCCCCTCTCTTTTTCAGTTCACCCTCCATCTGCCTTTTACATCTGATGTACGTATTGCTCTTGCTCCACTCTCTTGGAAATGCAGTGTGTCTCCCCAAAGCCTGCATCTACCATCTTCCAGCCACCATCCATCAACCACCAGCCACCAGCCATCATCCTCCATCCACCAGGCACCATCCTCCATCCACCAGGCACCATCCACCAGCCACCAGGCACCATCCACCACCCATCAGCCACCATCCACCATTCACCAGGCACCAGCCACCATCCACCATTCACCAGGCACCAGCCACCATCCACCATCCAACAACCACCATCCACCATCCACCAGGCATCAGGCACCAGGCACCAGGCACTAGGCACCAGGCACCATCCACCATCCACCAGCCACCAGCCATCAGCCACCATCCACCATCTATCAGCCACCAACCACCATCCACTAGCCACCATCCACCATCCTCCATCCATCATTGTTCACTCTTGCTGCTCTGTAGACACCAAAACATTCCTCCACATTTTACTTTGAGACCTTGCCCCTGTGTCTTGCAGAGTGGCTGGCTGTTTTTGAGACTTTACTCATCCATACATTAAAATATTAAGCATCAACTATGTGTAAAGCATGTTTTATGTGGTAAGGTCATAATGATAGACAGATAGATGTGACATGACTCAAGCGACTTGCACAAAATAAATTAAAATATAGAGGTAGCATCAGCAAATTGGAGAAGATAGCACCAGTAAAAGACAGAAAATGTTCAGAGATGTTGAAAGAGGCCAAGCTTTACAATAGCATAATTTTTAAAAAGTCATCACTACTGACTGTTGTAAATGATTTCTGACCCCATTTGGGCCAGAGGTCAGACTGTCTGTGGTGGCTTTTACCCTCCAAAGATGACTCAGACGCTTATATTAATTTCATACTGTTTGGTTTATGTCTCAGGCACCTTACTAACTAGCTCTTTCATCTTAATTTAACCCATTTCCATTAATCTACCTGCCACATGATCCAATGGGCCCTAGCTCACCTGGGTCCTACATGTTTCTTCTTTGGAGGCTAGATAGAGACTGCTTGACTCCACCCTCCTTCTACTTATCTCTCCTTTGATTTCTCCACCCCTTCTATGGTGCTCCACACAGGTCAAACAGCTTCTTTATTTACAGAGACCAGTCCACCCACAGCTGACATTTATGGTGCTAGAAGCACCGGGCATCTCAGTCTTCTCCCATGTATACAGTCCTTTCTTTTCCATAGGAATTTGTTTATTATATCACCTGCAAGGCGTTCCTTGACTCCAGGTCATTTTGCCTCTTCTATATCTTACTATAATTATAGCTATATCACACATACAGTAATTTTCAGTTTATTATCTATTTTGCCAAAATATGGTAAATTGTAAGAGGTGAGAGGACAGTGCTTTGTCTTTGAAAATCTCCTGTGCATGATGCCAAATCTGGTGTACACTAGGCTTTTGAGGATTTATGTGTGTGTGTATGAAATATTATTAGACTATTACAATATTAAAATTAAAGATTAAAATATTAAAATTAAAATGTATAACCAAGTTTACTGGCTAGTTTTTGCCAACTTGACAAAAATAGAGTTCTCTGAAAGAGGGAGCTTCAATTGAGAAATTGCTTTCATTAAAATGGCCCATCGGCATATCTGTGGGGTATTTTTCTTATAAATGTAGGAAGGCCCAGCACACTGTGGGTAGTGGCACACCCTGGGCAGGTTGTATAGAAAAGCAATCCATGGGGAGAAAGCCAGTACTGGAGTTCCTTCATGGTCTCTGCATTACTTCCTGATTCTAGGTTCCTACTGTGAGCGCCCATCCTGATTTCCCTCAGTGATGGAGTGTGACCTGGGAGTTGTTATATGAAGTAAACTGTCCACCCAAAGTTGCTTTTGGTCACTGTTTAATAACAGCAACAGAGAAAGAAGCAAACTAGGAAATAAGTAAATGACAGTAAAGTTTGGGGGTGGTAGACAGGGGGTTGTGTTAAATGGTGAGGTAAGAAGGGAAACCTGTTGAAAAAAGGAAGCAGTTTGGAGGGTGTCTAATGTCCAGGTCAGTCACCTAGACTCGTGATGTTTCCATTCATGATGGAAAGCCACTGGAAGGTGAGAAGCAGAGAAGAGGTAAGACTCAGGCTTCCTCAAGGAGGCTCATCTGACATATATCAGCTCTTCTACCAATGTATTTACTTCCTATTGGGAATTTTCCTCCAAGAGTTAATCACCAAAAAAATTTAGCCAAGATTAAGTATCTAAAGTTAGTCTATGGGTTTATGTAGCCCAACAAAAATATAGGTCAAAACTCTATCCTGCATTTATTTGGTCATCCCCAAGGAAGATGTTTTGTAGTTTTAACTGTCATATGTTTAATCTTCATGCTATGCTACTTCTCAGCACACAAACCACGTAATTTTGATGTAAATGTAAAATTAATTCAGTGCTGTTCCCTAATGCCCAATACATTGTCCAAGCAAGTGCTCATCCACAGCAAAAAAATCTCAGCACCACATTCTGAGATTCTTTTACAAGATAACATGTTTAGATAGAACTTTTTGCTAAAGAGAAAATATCTTTCAGTGCTTCAAGACTTTTTTGTTTTGTGTTTTTTGGGTTTTTTTTTTTTTTAATGTGAGTATGTTTGAGACATGGTTTCTCTGTGTTAACAGCTCTGGCTGTCCTGGAACTCACTCTGTAGACTAGGCTGGCCTTGACCTACAGAGATCTACCTGCCTCTGCCTCTTGAGTGCTGGTTTTAAAGGTATGTGCTACCATCACTTAGCTGCAAGACATTTTAATGTTGATAAGTCATTTGTTACAAAGAATAAAATAACACTATAAATTAGGTTATTGTCATTGGTATAAGAAATTTTTTAATTTTAATTGTCACAAGCCTTTTTTGTGAAAAAGAAAACAATGCAAATGTGCCAGATCAACAAGAGGTAGCTTGACTCAGTTTTAGATAATTGTACTTTAAGGCTATTAAATTGCACGAGAAAATAGTACCATTGCACACACAGGTACAATAAATAGTTTGTTGTAGAACCCATCAGGAGTATAAGTGTGAAGAATATGTGTCAGATGAGACAGTTTCACCTCAGTGTGGTATGAGGACATAAATGAATCTTTGAGATTAAACAGATAGTCTTCTGGGATACTCTTTTTGTAGATATTAAGCTCAACGATTAACATCTCACAAAAGAAATGGAGGTTGAAATCTTCTCAGTTCATATGCAAACCAATTCGTTAGACCTAAGCCAGTTCCCATCTTATATTTAACCCCAGGATGAAGGACTGAGAGCGCTCCACCTGTATAACTAACTAAAATGTAAAAAGACTCAGATTTTCATTTTCTTATTTTATACTTACAAAAACTTATCCTCTCTTTACCAAAGTATAGCCGTGTGAATAAAATATCAAATAAATAAATGGAATTAAGAAAGGTAAAAGAAATCAGTTTCCCTACTCTTCATATGATTGTACATGTGCTCATCTATAATCACCTCACATTAAGGGCTGTGTTGCAGAGCACTGGAGAAATTGAGGGACAGAGAGTGGATAGGTGTATATCCAGAAAGTGCTGGTGTACATTTTGCTTTCAACAAATTATGATCCCTTTTGAAACTTGGTGTCTCTTGATATATAAACTCATTTAAATTGCAGGAAGCTCATTCCTTTGACCTGGTCTGGAATGATCATTCTGTAAAAATCAGTAAATAAGATTTCAACATATTCTGCTAATATAATCCCTTTCTTCCCAATTAAACTGCAACATGCCTGGATATACCTGTCCAGTCTAGTTGAATGAGGTCCACAAACATTAAACTCTCTCAAAGACCCAGTACCTTCAGTTCCTGTGGCATCTTAAACTAAAATATTTACTTGTAGTTAGAGTTGGTCAGTATTTTCACAAATTAGGTTTTGCCAATTTAATCTATCGGTCTATCTATCTATCTCTCACTGTATTATTTATCATAACTATCTATCTGTATTTCTATTTCTATATTCTATTTATCTAGAAGAATAGATTGAAATCATTTTACAACATTTTCACAGAGGGATTAACTTCTACTTAACTCTATGCAATGTAATATGACAAATACCACTGAATTTTTACCCAAATCTTGCATCTTACTATTTGTCCTATGTGGGCTTTCTTGAAGTCAAGATCTTTACTACAGAATATATTTAACTTCTATGCTAGAGTCTTAATTCTTCTTGTTTTTGATTCTTAGAGGAATATTTTCAAATAGATACTTTTGCAATTATTATTCTCTATGAAGTCCTGGATCAGGCATCATTCTTTAGAGACGTTTTCCTATTCCTGAGAGAAGTTAAAAAAGAAGGTAAGTTTTGTTAATATCGTCCTAAGCCCCCCCCCCCCTTTTTGTTAATATGGTCCTAAGCCTTTCCTGGTCATTTTGGACAAGTTGAATCTGTCATATCCTCTTCTCAAAAATCCCACTGAAGTGTGCTAATAAAGTAGTTTCCAAATTCAATGATGTCATATTATACTCGTTGACAAATGGTATTTTACAGACTAAGATTTTATTTACTATACCAAGACTACATTATAAAGAGCCAAATCTTCAACATCGCCCCAGAGAATCAAGAGGCTGCCTCAGAAGCATCCTGAAAGGGAAGGCTGAGCCAGGCCATCATCCAGCTCTGTGTGTCACATGGAACTCACAACTCTACTCATCCAGAACAGTCGACACTGTGGTGTTGTTAAGCTCACTGCTCACAGAAGCTGAGGTCAGCTGGATGCTCCTGTCTACAGTGGGGACCCTCCCACCAACAGTCTCATCCGTGTTCCTCTTTGGCCTCAGCAAAATAATGAAGCACTTGGGAAGAAATATACAGCCTAACAAGCCATAGCTGGATGCCAAAATGGCAAATATTTCCACAGCCACTTTGAATTTGCCTTTGGTGCTCAGATATGCAGGGACAAAAGAGATCCAGACAATAAAAAAGACCAGCATCCCGAAAGTGATGCACTTCCCTTCATAATAGTTATCTGGCAGCTGGCGAGCCACAAAGGTAGTGAGAAAACACAGTAAGGCCAGAAGGACATCAAACCCAAATATGGAACATAGAAACTCTATAGAACCTTCATTGCATTCAAAGATGATCTTTACGTTTTGAATTTCAATGTTCTTGAACATCCTCGGAGGCTCCAACACCAAGTAAGCTGAGCATACAGCAATCTCCCCTAACATACAGACCAGCACAAT
>PVIH01021473.1:0-26611 GCA_004025045.1 Sigmodon hispidus | reverse complement strand
GTCTGTGCTGCTCCGTAGAAGAGACCTCCTCTGCAGATTGAGGAGTTTGGGAGTCCATGGAGGAGAGTGAGTTGCTCAGGCACAGTGTGGGGGTTTGAATAGGTATGGTCCTACAGACTCAAGTGTTTGAATGCTTGACCTATAGGTAATGGCACTATTAGGAGTTGTGGCTTTGTTGGAGAAGGAGTGGGTTTGTTGGAGGAAGTGCGTCACTGTGGGGTTGGGCTTCGAGATCTCATATGCTGAAATTACACCCAGTGATGTAGCCTCCTTCTGCTGCCTGGGGATCAAGGTAGAGGACACTCAGCTCCTTCTCTGAGCACATGTCTGCCTGCAAACTGCCATGTCCTGCCATGATGATAACAGACTAAACCTCTGAAACTGTAAGCCAGCCCCAATTAAATGTTTTTCCTTTCTAAGAATTGCCTTGGTCATGGTGTCTTTTCACAGCAATAGAAATTTTCACTAAGACTGGGAACCATGGGAAGGAGAGCAAGGCCTGAGGTGCAGCTGGAGTTTGTCTGTGCTGGCCTCTGACCTCCAGCAGTGAATGTCCTAAACTGCGTGCTGGAATGGAAGGGAAGCAATTTCCTGCTGAGACTTGCAGGGACAAGCTAGTGCTGTCACTTACCTAGTGCTTGCTAAGCTGGTATAGGGGAAAAGGTAACAGTTATCAGCTCTTCTGCAATGAGGTGGGACAAAGGAAATCTGATTTGGACCTGGACAAACTACTGATGATAAAGAGCCTAATGGACATCAGAAACCCACAACATACTGCATTTAGTTCAAAAGCACTAGAGTTCCTCCCATTCAAAACGACACCAGAAATTTCATAGGAGCAACGTCAGTCACCAAAGTACCATAGTCCTAATCAGAATGATAATGCACTACAACCTCGGCATTCAATGAATAGCCCCTGAGAGGGATTCCAATTAAGGACAGTTGTTGTTCAGATGGCTTTATAGCAGATCGGTCAAATGTATGAGTGGACTGGGCTTCTGACATGTCAAAAATAACCAAACACATAGTGGGGAATTAGCCAACCCAGAGCAACAGTAAACCAAAAAGGGACATAGACAAAATAAGCAATAGGCGCAGGAGACAAGTAATAACGATACCTGAAGTACTCTGCATAGAAGCCAGAATCAATGGGAAAACGTATGCATTTCTGGTTAAGAACCCTCCATATTTTCCAGATGCTTTCAGTCCTTGGTGCTGACCTATACATACATTGCAACTCTAGTGCAAATCAAGCCAACTTTGTCTTGGTATTGGCAAATTTTGACCGGGTTGTTCATATAGAGGACAAGACTTTTCAAAAGATTTGATAATGCAGAATGAAGGGAAACTATTGTACTCAGATGATAAAAATGATGTTCAAGTCTCCAAAACCAGGAGGAGCAACAATAAAATGGCAGCTTTGGGAGAAAGTTGAAAAACAGAATCCTTAAGATCAAGTGCAAATTGGGAGCATAGTATCAGGATACAGAGTCGGCCTTGGGCATTGTGGCAAAGAGGCTGTTTGCTTACTGTCTAGAATGGGAGGGTGGGCTGAAAGTCAAATTCTAACCTGCTGGACACGCCACAACAAAAAGAGGCACTTGCTGGGGTGGAGACCTCTCCTGGTTCCTTGTGGGTTCCCCAGGAGTTAGTTGATCTCCAAGCCCAACTTTCCCTGCAGGTCACTGAATGTCAGATGCGAAGTGTGAGGAAAGAAAGTACTTTGTGGGGGAACAAAGAAGCCCAGTGAGGTGGGAGGCAGCCAACTAAGTAAAGATGCCACGAACTGTGGAAAGCTAGATTATACTTAAGGCTTCTCTGAAGTGTCTAGTGGGAAAGTAGCATGCACAAAGGGCATGCTACCACAGCCACCCTCCCTCGCAGAGCATGCCTAGAGGAAGCCCGAGGGCCTGTTGCTGGAACAGACAGGTCAGCGCCAGAGGCATCTGTCTCCTAGGGAGCCAGCCTCCTCCCCAGGGGGCAGGGAGAGGGAGCCACCGATGATCTCAAAGGACCGGATTCTCCGCAGTACCAGCCAATAGGGAGAAAGGTTTGCTTTGAGCTCGGTCCCGACCGAGGCTTCTGGTCTTTTCTAAGGCTGGCCTCAGTGGCCCCCACCTCTGGGAGCAGTGGCCTCGCATCCTTCCGGCCCCGGGCTGCAGTACCGGCCCCGGCCGGCAGAGGCACTGCGGGGCGGCGCCAGCGCGTTCCCACAGCTCGCGGCAGAGCCGGGCGGTGGAGGCTGCGCCCCCTCCCCTGGCCGCTTCCTGGTCCTCGGGGTCTGAGGGCCGCGGCCCGGGACTCCAGACCCAGGGGCTGCGGGCGTTCTCGGCGGCCGCCGCAGCGTCCCCGGCGACGTCACGGTCCTCGCGGCCTGGCAGCCAGCGCTCGGGCCGGCCGCCGAATGCCCGTGGACGCGCATCTCCTCCCCGAGTTCCTGCTTCCTGGGCCAGCCCAAGCCGCAGGTGAGAACGTCCGCGGTCGAGGTGGCACCCAGGGCCCGCGGGTCCCAGAGGCCCCCTGGCCTCCTTCTTCTCTCTCCTTGCCCAGGAAAGCCCGCGGGGGCGCCTGCAGCGGGGACCCCCGCTAAGTGCTCCCCGGAGCCCCGAGAGCACTTCTTCGGAGGCACGTAGCCCCCCGCCCAGGGGCTTCAGCAAGCTCCTTTGAGGACCCCACAAGCCCCTAGGGGATCCCCCGCCGAGCACCCCGGGGGCCCACCACCCCTGGTGCGCATGCCCAGAGGCCCTGGGAGCTAGAAAGTAGCTGAGCTGCTGGCGCAGTACCTGCTGCTAAGAACGCGAAGACTGTGTGGATCAAAAGGGCAGACATGCTGAAGTGTGTCATCCTAAAGGTGCAGGAGCTTCTTCCCCGAGATTGCCAAGAGAGCCTCTGACCTCCCCGAGTTAGTCTTTGGGTCTAGGTGAAGGAACTTGGCCCTCCAGAGCACTCCTATGTCCCGAAAGGGGGAAAAAAGTCCATCCTGCCCTGCCTTTGGGGCCTGACGGGCGAGCAGGGCAGCACGCCAAAGACTGGGCTTTCTGCTGAGTATCCTGGACTTGATCTTCGTGCAGGCCAGCTGTGTCCCCGAGGAGGTGTTCAGGGAGGTGTGGAGGGTGTTGGAGGTATGTTCACCCAAAAAGCGTCCTACCCTTGGGGAGCCGTCACCAGAGAGCATCACCAGAGCTTGTGTGCAGCCCAAGTATTTGGTTCACGAGTAGGTGTCCACCAACAGTCCCGTGTTCTCGGTATTCTTGTGGGGCCCTCAAAGGAAACAAGACAGATGGAAGTCCTGGAGTTTGTGGTCCAAGTGAATGACACCCAGAGCCTTGGCTGTGGCTGTAAATGAGGCGTTGAAAGAAGAGGAGAAAATACCTGGTGCTGTGCGGTGGCCGCGAAGCAGCTGCTGGTGATGATGTGACAAGTGCGAGTGTTAGTGTGAGTTCCAGTTCCAGGGCCTGTGCCATGGCTGAAGCAAGCATCAGTGCCAGTGCCAATGAAAGTGCCAGGGCCAGGGCTAGTGCCATGCCAGAGTGATGGTCACAATCTCAGACCAGGGTCAGGGCTTCTGCTGCCACCAGGGATGGCTGAGGCTGGGGCTTCCTTGCTTTTGTTGTGGGTAGTCAAAAGAGTGCTTGAAGCAGTAGGCCTTGGGGTTCAGATGTAGAAAGTATAAGGTTAGAGCAGGGTTGAGAAGGAAACATAGCATTGTGCTCCACTTCTGTGCTTTGTGGTGACTTAGTGACTGTTGTGCACATTGCAAAGTCCTGCTTGCTTTGTAGCTACTTTCTTTCCCATTGATAAACAGTTGGGAGGAATCAAGTGATGAGAACTAAGTGATGAAGGCAGAGGGTGTGGCTGAGTGGTAGAAGACTTTCCTCATGTAGGTAAGGCCGTGCGTTCCATCCCAGAATCATAAAATAAATAAAAAACGACTCTATATGAACAGTGACAAATCAGAGTGGAAATAAAGGCATATTGAAATAGTTACCAAATTCTTGTTTTCATAGACAGGTGATCAAGTAGGAGAATCTACATTTATGCTTGGCATACATCCAGCATTTCATTGCTCCATATTTAGGAGATATTTGTTGCTTTATACAAAACAATTATGACACTGTCATTTTATGTCTGAAACATACTAGAGTCAAGTCAGTAGATCTTTGAGATGCTGGAGGGATTTATAGCACAGAGATTCCCCTTTCAGATTTTAAGAGGTAAAACACAAATGTGGTGAAAACTGGCACACAGCAAAGACTTCTGATGTGTACTTGTATTCACCTAGAGCTCTGGAATGTAGGGAAAAATAAAATTGAATTAGACACCTTGCTCATGGACTCATTTGTTTAACCTATGTCTAGTCACCATTTACTTTATGTGAGACGCTGTTCCGGGCACTGGAGATCCAAGGATGCACCAGACTCAGGCTCTGTCCCACACCTGAAAGTCTAGTTGGGGCTCAGTGTAAATAATTGAGGTATATATGGCAGGCAGGTTTGACTGGGGTAATCATATGAACCAAGTGGTCAGGGACAGGAGAGGAAAGGCATGGATCTGTGGAAGAGGATTGTCTGGGAGATAGCAGGCTTCAGTGTAACCAGGTAGCAGCAACCAAAAGATGCAGCGCTAGAGATTTAAAAGTTTATGACCCCTGTTGGGATGTTGTGGATGCCTGAATAACTCCATGATTCCATGGAACTGGAAGACTAGAATTAACAGACACTGGAGAGATGGTGAGAAATCAAGAACTCATGTGCAGGGGACACAGTCTGTTAATTGTGGATAAGAGAGGAGTAAGGGATAACAAATGATTGGGACTAGGCAGACTTGGTTCTAAGGTTTGCCACAGGGACAGCCCACCAGCAGCAGCTGTAGTAGGTGCTCTGGACTCTGGCTCCCATGCAGCTTATACCTTACACACTCTGGGTTCTTAGTCCATCATTTCTAAGGAGTGACAGGGGAAGAGCAAGTGTCCATTCGCCAGAACAGCGATGTTCACCTGAGGCAAGGGTATAAAGCAGAGGTTGTCTCCTGAGGCCTGGGAGAGGCAGAGCTCAGTGTGTTGTGAGGGCAGTGGTAGTAGGATTACAGTGAGGTTCCATAAGTTGAAAAAGATAAAAACAAAGGTCTGTGAGTGAGCAGCCATAAAGGATTCTGTTGCTGTGTAGAACACTGTTGACAGAATGAGAGAGAGGCATGTCTTAGCTGAGACCGTATAAGCCTTGGTGGCCAGACTGAGACCCCAATCCAATTTAATTGGGATATATAGGTTTTTATGAGTAGAGAGGGATCTGATAAAAGTGTAGTTCTACCATTCCCTCCAGAGGAACACCTGACCCTGTCTTGATGTTGGGATGAGGAAAGTGGATCTGCCTGGAGTGGATGCTGAACTAAGCCATATTGGGACCTTGGGACCTACTGCCCTTGCTGGGGAGGAGATAAAGTGATGTGGAAAAGCGAGAGTGACTGGAAGGGGGAAGGGAGCTTGAAGAAGGATATACACAGATTAAAAATAGGACTTTATTCATACTAAAAAAAAAAAGAAAAAAAATGTAGTTCTACCACTGTTGATGGCCTGTATATACAGAGTGGTTTGGAAAGGCCCACATTTCCTGTGCTGACTTAGGATAGCTGGCAGTGGATATCAGAAGCAGAGTAGCTGGCTTGTGAGGGCCTTCCGTGCTTACAGGCTGCTGGTCACATTGCATGTATGTGCTGGTGCACCTTGGAAACATCTTGTCCTCCAGATGCAAACCCCAATGGGATCTGGTAACAGCAATCTTGGGGCCTCCCTGGGATATATGGGTTACAGAGAGCACTGCATTTAAAACCCCTATTGGTTCACTTCTGTGAGGAAACTAAGGAGTGGTATCTCCTGGTGGGGTAGGGGTGACAATAATGTAGGAATGTGAGGTGAACTGGAGTGGGTGTTGTGGGAATGTTCTGTTGTTCTCTGGAATAGAGCTCTTGGGGGTGAATATGTGGATGTAAGTCTAAACCCTTTCCTTGGGATGCCAAAACATTTCCTTTCCACTTGAAGCCCATAGCCCATTGTCAATGGTGAAGGCTGCATATTAGATGGTATATTTTTGTAGTTCTTACATTTTTTTCCAAAAATATCCATGGAGGATTCATTCTCTATAGCCCACAGTCTTAAGAGTTACCTCAGCAAGCTCTACTGTGCCATGAAAAGTACAAAGGATGTGGTCCATTCTCTTGACCACATTTAAATATTTCCCTGTCTCCAAATGCCAAGATCATCCCACCTAAATTTTTTTTTGGAAGAGGTGCAGGAACAATATGGGTATGGAACTCAACAGACATATCAAGACTTATTTCCACCTAGATGGAAAAGAAGCATGAGAAAGGCAGATGTGGCAGAATGGAAAAGGGCGAGCCTATAGAAGGAGGGGCTTCCCAGAGTGCTGCTCTCCTGTGAACAAATGGATACAACAATTTCTTCCATTTCTACAAGGCTGAGCTCCACCCCAGGAAGCACTGTGGGATCTGGGTTCCCATTTAGACAGAAAAGAAAGTATTTTGAGGATCCCCCATGACATTCAATTCCCAATTGTTTCTGAATTCCAGAATATTGTAGCCCTGGTCTCTGGTATTCAGTGTTGCAATTTCTGGGTTTTTAATTATTTTTATTTCACGTACATGGTTGTTTTGCACACATCTGTGCACCATGTGTGTTCCTGGTGTCCACAGAGATCAAAAGAGTGGGTCAGCTAGATCTCTTGGAGCTAGGGTTACATTCAGTTGTGAGCCATGGTGTGGATGGTGGAATTGAACCCAGGTCCTCTACAACAGTAATGGGGCCTCAACCCCTTAGCCATATGTCCATTTCAGCTGTTGCCATTTCCAACACGGCCTCCTCCATGTTAGATTACTGGTTCAGCTCTGCTCCATCTTCCATTGGAGCCTTATCCTGAGGAAACCGTATTTTATTACCTTTCAAGGCCACCAGGAAAGGCAAGAATGGCCCACACAGGAAGAAGAACCATGTGTAGATTGAGAGAAGGTAGTTAGAGGGTGTCTGTTTTGATGAGCAGTGGGTTATCAGGGAACTGTTTGTGAGCACAGAGGACTAAAGCCCTTTTGCACGACCCAGAGAGCCTTCCTATAAGCAACTTGCCTCCATCCTTCCTGCACCCTCCTCCAGGTGACCCTCCTGCATCTATTCCTCCAGTATCCATTCATAAACAGGGCCAAGGATTTCTCCATACAAGGAGCTCTTGCAATGAAAGTGGGCAGAGAGACATGCTATTCCCTCCTCAAGAACTGTTGGTACATGCAAATACCCCTTGGGGTCAGAGATGAGAGCTGTGGGAAATTAAGTGCATATTGAACAAGGACTCCACCAACACAACAAACAACCAGCAAGGACCATTGATCAAGAAGGTGAGTGGGTGACTCAGCAGGACTACAAATGCTCTACTTCCTGCTACTCACACCACTGCCCCCGGCCAATAAAATCTGACCCCCAGATACTGTCTGTCACCTGAGGTGGGTGTCATCATGGAATATGAAGGAAATATCACAGACTGCAAACACTGTAGAGCACACCGGCATTTATTTCAACCTCATTGAACAAGATTCTTGGGAGAACAGGGGCCAGGGCAGCAGAAGGTCTTGCTCACTGCCATGGCCTGTGCCTCCGACTCCCGTGGACTCAGCCTCGGACTGTTCGGCGTCCTCTCCTAGGAAAGAAATAGACAAGTGAACCCTCAGAAGTCCCGTGGGAGCAGAGGGGAGGCTTAGGGTGCTCTCTGGGGCAGAGGAAGGGAGGCATCCCTTCTTGCCGTGAGTGGTGAAAGAGGCAGGCTGGCTCAGCCCTCACCTGAAGAACTTGGACACACGTGCCAGGACTCTCTGGAAACGGCTTCTCCAGGTTCTTCTCAGAGGAGCAGCCTCCTTGGTCCCTCTTGGGCCGTCGCATGAGTTCTCCATGTTGTGAGTCAAGAGGACACATTCCTGGGAGTATTGTGGGTTTCTCATAGCCTGAAAAAGAGTGTTGAGGCCTCAGCCTTACAGGGCACTCATGGCTGCTGTCTATTACCCCATTTGGCTACTGTGTTGTGCATCTGCACTGCTGGTTGAGGTGCCGAGGATGGAGACGTGGGGAGACCTGCCCTGACCAAACCCAAGCCCCCTCAAGGATGTTTTGGACCACATGGAAGCGAGACTCACCTGCGCAGGAGGCATGAAGAAGGGGATGAAGGCCATCTTCCAGAAGTGTGTGTTCTAGCCGAGGTGACTCCTAGGACTTCTTTGGAGAGCTCTGCTGAGCTGCTGGCTCGTCTGAGTATAAATGCTAAGCACGCCCCCCCCAAGGCCAGCCCATTCTGCCCCTGCCCATGGTTCCTCCTGTTTCTGTCCAGGACATTGAGCACAAGCAGTGGATACATTGCTGATACGTGCCTTCTCCTCTGTTCCTGTGCGTCTCACTCCCATCTCTCCAATCTTCTCATTTCCCTTCCATTCCATTGTCTCCTTCTGCCCTCCTTATTTCTTCTGCTGTTTCTCAGGCTCTTTATCTTCACTCTGGCCCCCCAGCAGCCTCAAGCCATGCTTCAGCTTCCTGAGCAGAGAAGCAGAAAGGGGTTTTCTTTGAGTATAAATCATGCTGACATTTTAGCCATACTTCATTTGGGGTGACAATATTTGATGTTTTTCCTCCAGTGAACTCTCCCGGTCATAGTATGCACCAGTCTATGGTTTTTCCTGAGTCTTGCAAAATGCTTTAGTACCATGCAAGCCAGTGTGATTTATACTCTGTTTCAAGCAAACATAATCATCATATTCCCTCATCAATGGTCTTTCCATGGTGAGTTGTGAAACTTTAGATGAAGTCATGAGTGATGCTTATGATGAAGAGGTGGCATTTGTGAGGACCTTGTGGCTACTGAAGTGCTTCTTAGCTTCAAAGTGTGGAGGTAAATGGAGGATGCCCATTCAGGCCTTAGAATTTACATCCTCTACGTAGCTACTGTTGGCCTTCAGCTGTTCCCTCCATTCTACAGTCTCCACAGGCATCACTACAGAGCTCTAAGTGGACCCTGGGTGAGAGAGACACTATGGGGTAGAAATGACGGTGGGGTTGCCATGGAGCATTCAGTGTAGGTGAGATTTACTGGAAAACATCTTTTTCTCTAGACCAGCCATCTGTGGGGCCTAAGGTGATGGTTGGCTTCCTGAGTTGTGCCAGCAGGTGTACCACTGCTTTGCTGTGCCCTAAGGGGTAGGGTGTCAGTGCTGCCTGTGCAAACCACGAGTAGAGGAGCTCACAGTTCTTATGTAGACCTCTACATGATTTACTCCAAACACCAATAGAATTTTTGAAATTTTCAGGTACATTTTGGACCAAAGCTCAGAACCACCATGCACTCCACCTACCCCCTAAAATGTGTCTTCACTGTGTCTTTTCCTACCCATGCATTCAAAGGGGTCCCTCTCACAATGTTCCATGGGAACAAGAGTTAGTGGCATGTGAACCGGTGAGAGGGTGAAGTGGTGCTTTCTTCTCATTTCTATTTTTGCCTAACTGTGTTGAATACTATATGGGATTCCTATGTTGCGCTTAAATGTAAACAAACATCTGGGCTCAGTTGGCTGACCTCAGTGATGAGGAGTAGAAATGAAGGCCTTATACCCATGTGTTCTTTTCACAACTTCCATAATCATGTAAGGAAAGTGAACTGATAAGTAGGGGCTTCTCCCACACTCCTGCAGAGGCCCCTATGCTAATAAGGAAAAGGTCCACCTTTTGGTCCTGCATCAACAACAGAACTCCTGGTCTCATTGCCTGTACCTGTTGGTATCCTGAGCTACCACCGGGGGCAGAAGGAGACTTGAGAACTGTTTGAGGCAGAGTCCCTGAGCCCTTCTGAAGCAGGTTCTGTATGAAGTTTCCCCGGCGCCAGGGCTCAGTCCTAAGCTAAGGGCCCACGGCAAGATTTTGTCCTGTAAGTTGCTTTTGGGCACACCCAGGGTCTGGTTGGGAGATGCAGACATCTACAGTGATGCTTGAGGAACTGACAGCTATGGGTAGGGCTGGGGTCCTACTCTCTTACCACGAATGTGGCAGATAGGTGCTTAGGCCTGATGAGGGGCAGTGGTATTGTCTCATTTATGCCATGTGTCAGTCACTTGAGACTATGGATCCAGAACAGCAGGACAATGTCAGCCAGAGGACATTTTTCTTTCTGCCTTGGACTGAACTCTACCCCCTCACAATCTTTGTTGTTTTTGTTGAAGTCCTACCCCAGAGTTGACTGGGTTTGGAGCCTTTAGTGAGGAATTAAGGAGACATTAGCCATGGTGGGGAAGCTGATTTAAGAAGGTGTCCTCACATGAAGAGACTTCAGAGGGTTTGCTCTATGCTTGCATGAGTGCCTGATAGAGATGCCATGTGAAAAGAAGGCTAAGCGTGAAACTCTCTACAAAAACTAAGCTTGGAAACACTTTGCTCTTGGACTGGCCCTTCTGCAGGACCATGAGAAAATAAATTTCTGTTGTTCTAATCACCTTGTCTCTGATATTTTCTTATGGCAATCTAAAAAGTAGAATAATAGAGCCATCTTTGGCTTCCTCTGAAAAAATGAGTCTGGGGTTTATATAATCAGGTGCCTACTCCTTGATAAACTGGTGCAGGCTGAGGACCAGCATGGGTGTTTAGCTTTTCCTTTGAAACCTTTTGGAAAACTAAAGCTGTGTCGACGTACCTGCAGGCCTCTGCTCTGCATAGTACCATAGATCTTCAGGGGTGGGTGTAGGTTGTAGGTGGCCCATGTTAAAAAGAGTCTCCCATTGTGGGATTGATTCATATCAGGAAGTACTTACAGTATATCTGTAATGTCACTGAATGAAACCATTACATATGAAAAGAAGAAACTTTTTCATGGCAGCCGCAGCTTTATCAGATGAGAAGATGTACAAACTTATAGGGGAGATAGAGAAGGTTGATATTTTTAGTTGGAGTGTCTGTTACACAGAAGAGAGGCAGCAGGATCCTCTCAGCCCTGACACACACCTGGATAAATTGCATGTAATTATTTGTGGGAAGCACTATGTGCATTGGTGAATCCCACTAAAGCATTGCAAGAAGCTTCTCTGAGCCTCTCAAAGGTTGAAAAGCCCTTTGATTATTACAACAGTAAGAATTTCATTTCTTAGGATATGCACTGATGTCTCCTGTTTTAAATCTTACTTGCTTATGTACATCATCCTTGGGTATATCCTCAGCAAAGACTACAGGAACAGCGTTAGATTAAAGAATAGTCCACCCTCAGGAACAAGGATACTAAAAGCACATGAGAGGTTGAAAAATGTAAAGAACCAGGACATGGTCCTTATACCTGGACAGGAAAGAGTTTGACACATTGCATGTTACAAATACCATACAATGCTCTGTGACAGGACATGTCAACTAACATAGTCTGCAAAGAAAATGATTTAAAAAAACCAAATGTTTTATGCTCTGTGCAATATGAGCCAACTTTTAAGTTAAGAAAAACAGAACTGTGTGTGTAGATGGCAGCCAATGGATGTATGCAAATGCATGTTTGCAGAATTCTTGAAGACATACCCACTGATAGTATGAGGGCTGGTGACAGTGGAAGCTATTTGGAGGCTCTGTTCTTTAATCTGACACTGTTCCTGTAGTATTTGGTGAGAATATCCCCAAGGCTGATGTATGTAAGCAAGCAAGATTTAAAACGGGAGATATCACTGTGTGCCCTAGAAGAGATATATGGAAACAGAATTTGGAGGCTACACTAAACCTGCATTTGAACAGCCATTGTTGAATGTCTCTTCAAGGAGGAGCTGTGAATCTGTGAAGCCCAGCTTGATATCCATTGGCTTCAGCCTTTTCCTTGTCATTGTTGCCTCCTTAAACTTTGCCAGTTTGATGGTTGACATATTGAGAAGTATTGAGAACATGTCTCCTTTGATAGAAACTGAAATCATGCCAGGTAGACAGTATTCAGAGTTGGCCTCCAAGAACTGTGCTGCGTAAGATCAGCAAAGGACAGCAGAGACGGATGGAGGATGATCAGGGATATGGAACTGCAGGCTGTCAGGAAAGTCTTCAGCCTTGGCAGTTGGCATGGAGTCAAGGATGTTTGGCAGAGGAGTAGCCCTCTGGTATGAATGAGGATAAGGGCTCAGTGGGGAAGGGGGTGAAGGGATAGCTCTGGATGTATAAGACAGGACAGCTGCAATGACATTGAAACTGCACACAGGCGGCTGCCCTTTTCTATAATGTGTGTTTGCAGGATTTGAACACAGGTACCATGAGGCAGCAGAACACTGTTTCATGTCCCATAGAGACACTGAACTCTGGGGCTATGGGTGTTCAGAATGAGGGTACTTGGTCACCAATTGGAATGCCCTAGTGTTCAGCCTATGAGAACTTGCAGGGCATGAGCAGGGATGGTCTGTTTATGAGTTCAGGGGTGATGATGTCTTAAGGCCCTGGTCTGGCCAATGCTACTCAATACACTCACATTGTAGCTCTGAGCTTGAAAATTGAACATCTGGGAAATGATGATAGGACCAGGTCATGGTGACAGATAGTGTATAAGCATAGAGACTCATGAAGGAGGGATCATCAGAGACAGACCCCCATGACAGCAGTGGCCTTAGGAACCTTGCAGCTGGAATGCAGTTTCCTAGTCCCCTGAGCTATGAGATCAGAAAATGCATAGATCTCTCAATGAAAGACTTCACTGAAGACATAATAGGGCATTGGCAGCTATGGAAGCCATACCACCTTGTTCAAAGTCACACAGATATAAGGTATCACTGGCAAGAGACTCAACTAAGAACACTTGATTGAGACTAGCAGAGACATAAGAATGATGCCTCCTATCAACTGACAGGGTCCAGAAACTAAGGGACTGTGTGAAATGACCATCACGAAAAGGAGAGTCAGGAGGGTTTTTTCAGCCAGATATGGCACCAAAAGCAGTGGCTTTCTGCCAGGTCAGCCAGAAGTGAGCTTCTATAGTTGGGACATCAGGCTCTGCTGGGTGGGGAGCAGGGATTCTGAGACTTTTTCTGTGTGCTGGGCAGGGATAGAGACATGAGGGCTACTCCATTAAATCCATCATTGCCGGTTGTGATTTTGCTAAGTTCAGTCGTTCCTCCTCCTTAGACATCTTAGGGGTGGGAGGGTGGCACTCTCAGCCAAAGGTCAAAACAGCTTAAAGGAACTGAAGTTTCAGAACCTCATCCCTTGGGCCCATGCTTCTAAAGCAGCAGTAGCAACCTCTCTCTCTGTCTCTCTCTGTCTCTCTCTGTCTGTCTCTGTCTCTGTCTCTGTCTCTGTCTGTCTCTCTCTCTCTCTCTCTCTCTCTCTCTCTCTCTCTCACACACACACACACACACACACACACACTTCCCATACAATATGGTACCTCATGTTCATTTGGTCAGCCCAGATTCATTTCTAGAATGCCAAAATGTCCTATAGGAATTTGTTCTCCACCTGCACACTTGAAGTTTCCAGCATCTGCCCTGGAGGAGTCTGGGCTTCCTGTTGGGGGCAATAAAAGGAAGAGTGTGCACCATTGTTCCTGACTCGAATAGAGGAGCTGTAGAATTTAGTGAACACGTGATTACCACCTCATTTGGTCAGTGAAGGATGCCCCAAGACAGGGACTGCTTGTTCCCAAATCAGCAAGGCAAGGCTCTGCCCTAGAGTGGAGTCTGAATATGGGCAATTATGGCAGTGTCCCTACCAGAGGCCACAGTTCAATGTGTAAAGCTATGTTGGAGAAGAGTCATTGTGTGTGAGTGGGTGTGCTCACATTTGCGTGCACTCACAAGCAGAGCAGAAGCAGAAAATGTCCTAGATCAGGAGGATTTGAGAAGAAAGATGTGGTGAGCAGGGGATTGGGAAGGCATAGGAGAACAACAGGAAGGGGGAGGGAGGGAGGAAGATAGGCTTCCAGGGGGAGATAGAGAAGCCTCTTGCCCACTGTAGCAATACCATGGCCTCATTCTGCTTTTGATAAGGCTCTTTCATCCATGCCAGAATTCCTTGCAAAAGTATCCACTCTGATCTGCCCCCTTCTGGGAGAACACTTGCTTTTGTGCTATGTGCTGGGAAGATCTGTTGTCTGCAGTTAATTTTGAGCATCACAGACCCAGAAAGCAAGTGAAGGCCCTTGTAGAGGAATTGCGGTTCCAGGGGAAACTCTATGCGCAAAGGCTCCAAGGCAGAGGAGAGTTGGAGGATTTCTTTGTTGAACGGAGGCAAAGTTGAGAGCGAATCCCAAGGCCACAGGATAGAGGGACAGTGTGTGGAGTGAGAAGCATAGTGTCTTACAGATCATCTCATTTGGAAATGCCTGATGGATAGAGAAGCCTCTACAGGGCTGCTTAGCAATGTATCCCACCATGCATATGTTGGGCTTTCTTAATGAACCATCTGTAGGTCATGACAGAAAGGCAAAGTAATGTTCATCTGAGTGGCTACTCAAATTGCAGTGCCCAGATCATATTCTCTGTGGCCTGAGGGAGCCTGAAAGGAGCCATATAAATATGACATTGATAATATTTAATTGGTTCACCAGCTTGGATTGAGAAAGAAAGATGGAGCTCCCAGCTCACATGAATTGCATGACAAGAGGCAAAATTATGGGGTCAGGCCCTGAGACAGAAAGTCAAGGATGTCAGGGAGATTTCAGGGGGATGAAAGGGAGGGTACAGGAGAGACAATGGGAATGGAGACTGCGGAAGGAACATATCTGCCTCTCTGTCCAAGGCACATGGCCTCATTCTGTGTTTTGATAAGGCTCCTTCTCCCTTCCCCACAGTAAAATGATTTAAATGTATCCTGTCTGATCTGCCTCCCTTCCTGGAGGATAATTTTATTTTTTTGCTTCCTGCTGGAGAGGGAGAGGTCTTTTGCCTGCTGTTACATTTTATTTTGTACCTGAAGACTCCTGAGTCAATGGAAGAACTCCTGAGAGGTGGATGGTGGGCACTTAGTAGTGGAGTCTACTATTTCCTAAGTGCCCAGAAGATCCCAAATACTGTCATTGGTGCATATTTCAACCAGTATTGCAAAGGGCACTATCAGTCAAGTTCACGGAAGTACTGACTCAGGCCAAGAGCATCAAGTGGTTTGTTCATACACAGATGAGATACACCAAACCTGGGACCTGGCCCTGAGTCTGACTGAGAGCTGTATGCACCTGTGTCTCCTGGGCCTCAAGAACCTCTCCTAGTCTGACTCAGTCTTTTGGTCTCTTGCCCAGAGTCCCAGATCCCAGGTAGTCCTGCTGCCCTCAACATTAATGACTGATATGTAGCAAATCACTCCAAATGTACCAGGTTAACAGAGTATAGTTTTCCTCTCAGAATATGTTGGACAGGGATTCTGCATGACTTGTCTGGATCCTCCAGTTCTCAGCCTTTTTGACACATAGTGACATTCAAGGTGTCAGGGTCCCAGGGACTGTGGTCTCATAGACTTGACTGAAGGGGAACCAGTTACTGGCAGGATCAGTTCCTAATGAGCTGCAGCATTAGGGTCTCAGCCTGTCTCTTTCTGTTGGATATAGTACTGTCACCTGCTCCTTGCCATCTGTCCATCTCCATAGGAACTTGTCCAGTTAGTGCTGGAGGGAGTAAGCTTACTTGAAAGATTGAACACATAGTCCTCATAGCCTGCCATGGGGAAGAAATGACACACTGCCATATTTTCCAAATTCTGTTGGCTAGAATTATGGCATTGAGTTGGGCACATATCATAAGGACATGAGTGTCTGTAAGGAGGTTGTCGCCAGGGGCTGTTCTAGATGTGTGCTTGTAACAAATGTTGCTGTACTCACTTGGAATATGCAGCCAGAACAGGTGGAGGAGGACATTGTCAAGGAAGGAAGGGATTGAATATAGACTGGAGAGCACTGAGTGCCTCCTTAATACCTAAGTGACTATTCCAGGGAAAGCAGAAACAATTACAGCAACACAATATTAGGTAAACAGTGGGGCTCCCATGTTATTCTCTTTGGTTTGTGAGAATTTGAGGTGATGCAGTGGAAAATAATCTAAAACTGGAAAACCTGAGGCCAAGTGGAGCCCACTTGGCTTTATTCCAGAGCTTAATGGATCATGGTGGGGGGCATGTTGAACTGAAGGCAGTCCCATGAGCCCAACAGAGTCATCTGGCCTGGTTCCAGTACCCAGGGAGCTAGAATTTGCAATCACAGCCTTAGCCAAGATCCAGCCAGTTTTGTGCCAGCACTTGAGATGCTGTGCATTTTTCTCAACACCTGGACACATATGAGGATCATGCTCTGTTGTAATTCTACAGAATACTCCTCTGAGGCAGAAACAGACTGGGTATTCTGATATAAACCACCAGAGGTGATAAATGATGCCCTCTGGTGATGGACTGTTGAGTGGGATTATTGTTGTTCTCAGAGTATAAATTATCACTCCCTTCTAAGCCCTAAAGGGAGTTTATGGGATGTTATGCCTTTTTCTGACCCAGGTGCACAACCTTCAACCCATGGGCCTCTTGTTCAACACTGTGCTAACACTCAGCCCCTGGTGGAGACAACCACTCTCAATGAAACATTTGAGAGCAATACTATGGTATCCTTTATGTCTCAGGGTCACTTATTTTCACTTTGACCAAAACCACAAACTATATCCTGAGAGGGTATATAGGAGGAACAACAAATGTTATGAAGTCAAACCACTGATGTGTGCTTAGCAGTTGGTAAAGTTGGGAAGTAAGGACTGGGAGTGGCAGACAGAACTTGGTCACCATCTGTGAGTCATGTCTGTGGCCCTGCTGATCTCTTGTTATTGAGTTGTCTCTGTTTGGAAGGAGAACAAGTGGTCCTTGAGCATTCTGAGCATTTGATGCCCGGGCTATAGTTCTGTTGTGGGACAGGAATGGAGACAGCTAGGCCGAGACTGTGGTCACAAATATCTATAATTCCTGGACTCCTAAGGGAGCTACAGGAGGTTCAGAAGCTCAAGGGCATGATCGTGTTGTCTCTGCCAGCTGGGGACAAAGCCACTGCCTTGAAACACAGATAAGGAGAGGAAGGGGACTGATATGAAGAGGGAGGCGGATGGAGACTAGAATGGTGAATGGAAAGCACAATGTTTAAACAGAGCCAGCCCTCTTCAGGATAACAGTCTTTGTGGCCTGTTGTGACATTTGCTGTCTTTCAACAAGTGCTAATTGGGAGCTTTATGTGGATGCAATGAGTCCAGGGTTATATGTGTAACCCCTAAGACTCAGTGACTTCAGCCTAGCCTCCTGGTATGGGCCACCACAGACAGCACAGATCTATATTCATTTGAGACAGCAGTGAGTTCCAGAGACCTGGGTCACTGGCAATTTGTGACCCCTAAGATGGGTGAATTCAGCATAGCCTCCTGTTATGGGCCACCACAGCCAGCACAGATTCATTTGAGACAGGAGTGACATCCAGAGACCTGGGTCACTGGCCTTTTGTGGGCCACAATCACTGGAGGAGGAAAAACAGACTTCACCTGTTCTTGATTTTGTGGATTGTGAGGAATAATGGATGATTCAGACACCTGCACTCAATAGCTAGGAGCCTGCCCTTTTCATTGCAGTGGAGGGTCTCCACAAGACACAGTTTTCTTCATACAGAAAGATCCGTTCTCAGTCACAGCTGTGTGCAGAGACATTAAGATTCTTGCAGACATGCGATGTGCTTTTGGTGTAGGAAAGGAATTAGTGTCAGAGGTATTCAAACCCCTTAAGTTCATTGTGTTTGTGAAGGCTGAGATCCTGTCCCTCTGTGCAATTCCATCCCTGTGTCCCTGGCCCAGTTTTCCACTGCCCCGTCTGCAGATAAGTACATGCTGGCTGGGCACTTGATACATTTCCCTCTCCCCTTTGAAACTAGGGATGTTTCTCTGACTTGTCTATCTGTTTCCTGTCCTTTCCTCCTTTCTCCTACAAATACATTCTAATCTAGAGTTTATACCCACCAAGTACACCAAGGCCAATGACTAAATCACTTTTTGAATGTGGTGTTCCCAACTATTTAGAATCCTCTAGTGATGATTATGTGAGGCTTAGGGCTTAGAGAAAGTGATTTGTGCACGGTTAACATCACATTTACTAAAAGGCAAACACAGTCACTCATCAGTTACGACTTTCTACTATCCAGCTGCATCTTCATGTGGACAGTTTCAGCGAACAGACAGGGAGGCTCTTCCTGGTCTCTGAAATGGCCCAGAGCCTGTGCATGACTAAAAACCCAGGTCCACTAAGGATCTGTAACCAAACTCCAGGGTTCTCTTTCCTGAAATGCTGGAATCCAAGAGGCTCCAGTGGGAAACACAGAGGCAAGAACTGTTTTTCAGTGTTCCAGAAGCCTCTAATTGAAAATCTTTTTCTCTTTGATCTACTCAACACAATATCATGTGTTTTGTTTTATTACTCATGTTTATCAGATGTGATACAACTGAATTTCATGCAGCCAATGTCATGCAAGTATATGAGGAAGCCCTGCATAACTGCTTGGCTCTCCCTTCTATCCCCCTCCCGCTTATGACAAGTCCCTCCGTTCTTTCTAGACTGCTTCCCTTCCAGTTTGATGTCATTTACTCATCCGTGTTTTTATGGATCTCTAGAAAACATAGGATCTTCAAGTATGAGAAAATATCTTGCCTATGTCTGACTTAATCCACTTAAAATGCTACACCTATATTGAGGAAGAACAAACCTAGATCCCCACCTCTCACTCGGGAGAAATTCATGGCAAACAAATGATTCACCTATGTTAGTCCTGAAACTGATAATGCTACAGGCAGATATCATCATAGCGAAAAAGGATCAAAAAAGACCCGTGTTCCTTTAGTAAATGAGGCTAAGTGCAGAGAGCAGTTAATCCACTGAATTCATCATGCAGAATGGGAGGAAATCTTCTCTAACCACATCTGGCAGAGAATCATATCTAGGCTGTTGTGAGTCTTGAAAAATGGCAGCATGCCTGAGGACCTCTCCATGGTGCTGACCTTGAAACCATTGATGAGAGAAGCAGCTGTTTGCTTTGTTGAAGCTCTTGTGGAGAGTGTCACCTTATACAACCCAGGCTGGTCTTGAACTCACAGTCCTTTTGCCTCAGCCTCCATATTGCTGAGGATGCAAGTATATACCAACACAGCCAACTCATGAATCTGATCTGTAGTAGGAGGAGAAAGGATTTGCAGATGAACCAGAGGTAAACATTTTAAAGCAGAGGAATCCCTGCTGGATGCTGTTGCCAAGGACATGAGAAGTGGGTACACAGGGCTGGCCACCCAGCTGAAGTGGATGGTACCAGCTGGAATTATTCCAGTTTGTAGGGTTTCTCAGTTTCTAACAGGACACTGGTATATGATTTTTATGTGTTTTCCATTCCAACTCGAGGCATGGTCCTCCTACTCCCCTGGAAATGGACATTTCATTTCTATATCTGGCATGCTGAAATTCCTGGTTAACTTTTCCTTTGTGGCACATTCCTTTTCATTCATTTGTTTATTCATTAATTCACCTTCACCATTGGTGTTCTCAGTGTGCTCCACTGTGTTTCTTCTGTGTGGTGTTACTCAAGTCTATGCTGCTCTCAGCCTCATGCTTCAGTTTGCTATCGCTATCTAGTATTCTGATTCTTTGGATAGTTTTCCATTGGGATGACATACTGGCAGCTTCTTTCATCCTCATAATAACAATAGGAGGCTTGCAAGATTTACCAGGATGTTCTGCTGGAAATACAGAATCACTGAGGCTGATGGAATCTCTCCTCAGAATCTAACTAGGTGTCTTGATGAGTGTTTGCTAGCTCCAAAAGTTATTCAAGTACCTGGGCCCATGGCAGGCTGTTTTTCATCAGTAATTCTTCACAGCTACTTTTTCTCAGGTTAGATGGAATAAAGCACAAAATATAATTGATTCACACAACCTGGCCTGTTGGCACATGCCTGCCACTTCATTACAGGAGACTGAGTCTGGAGTACTGTTAAGTTTGAGGTCCAGCATGGGATACATACTGACTTTCAAGTAACTGTATAAGTTTCTTCTTTATAGTTGTGAAGAGACATCATGACAAAAGCAACTTTTGAAAACAGAAGCATTTTGTTGGGCATTTGTTTTGAGTTTCAGAGTCTGAGTTGTTATCATCGTGGAAACAATCATGGCATGATCCTGAGCAGGCAGCAGGAAGTCAGGCATGGTGCTGGAGCAATAGCTGTGAGTTTACATGTTTCCAGAACAAGCAGGTTGCAGACAGGGTCAGAGATGGTCTCCTACACATTGTGTGGGCTTTTGAAACCTCAAAGACCACTCCCAGTGACACACCTATTCCACCAAGGCCATACTTCCTAATCCTTCCCAAATAGTCCTACCACTGGAACCAAGTATTGAGACACATGAGCCTATGGACGCCATACTCATTCACAGAGCACAGCCACCGTGCAGCATATAGTGAGAATTTGTCACAACACTCCCAACCTGCATAACAATGAACCAAAGCTCCCAAAAAACTACCACCAAGCCCAACCCACTGTGAAAAAAGCCCCAATCCACTGTCCCTGCAGCCCCATACATGCCTGACTCCTACCAAACCCCATAAGTGAAAGCATCACGCAAGTGTCCTGAGAATGGGTGTGATAGACAGAATACTGTGTGAGCCCAGAGAGATGTGGGAGGCAGGGCCAGATTCACCACTGACTCTGACTGCTATGTAGTAGCTGCCTCTCTAGGCCTGTCTCTCTAAATAAAGCTTTTCACTGCAGCAGCAAGTGTTGATGGCTGGGGAATCGTGTGATTACAGCCGAGGTGAAAAGGTTGTGCCATCCCTTAGGCAACCACTTAGTCAGCCCAGAATCCTCCTCCTTGCTAGATCTCTGCTTTCTGGATACTGAATATTTTATCAGGATTTCATGTAGGCGTAAAGGAGCAGTAAGTATCCAAAAACATAATAAAGGCACAGAACTTAATGTCAAAAGATTCTTACTGTATGCAGATGACCTAAGGACCCAGTAGGCATTGTTACAAAACAAATACAAATGGCAAACTCATAAAGAGGTGCTGGCAACGATGGTCTGGAGAACATGAGTCAAATTCACAGAGCGAGTCTTTCTTGCTTTTTGTTGGGCTTACCATCAGAGATGGCAATTAGAGTCAACAAGGAGCAGATTTACCTCTTATACAATATTGTTAAAGTGTGAGCTGGTACAGCAGTGACTGAAAACTCCATGCATGTGGCTCCAAACATTAAAAGTAGAACTACCATGCATTTTACCTGTACTGGTGCCTGTACTGGTGGGATAGCCAAAAGTTCTAAAATCAGTCACTCCAAGAAGTATCTGAATTCCCACATTGGCTGAAGCATCACCCACAGTACCTGCCCTGGGGACATAATCTAAATGTCTGTTAGTGGATAAATAGGTCAAGAATATAGCTGGATCTGAGGGCAAAACCTGTAATTACAGGCACTTGGGTTGCTGATTCAGAAGAATAACAAGTTAATGACTTGCCTGAACTACAGAATGTACTTAAGTGCAAACATTATGCAAATTAGTGAGATACAGCTACATTTCTTTCAGCTTGCAAATGGGCTGGGAATATAGCCAATTGAGAAAATGTTTACTTACCAAGTGCAATGACAGATTTTCAATCTACACCACCTACTTCTCTCTATGCACACAGACGCATGTACACACAAAATTGAACATCATTTAGCCACAGACAGATATCTTTGTAGGCCTAACATTGACTGTTGTTAATGTACCAACCAACATGGGTACAGAAGACCAAAGAAAATAATTTGTTATCTGCTTTCTCAAGGGAAGGGATGCATACAAGAGTGGTTGGCAGGAACTGGGGTTGGGATAGGGATGACAAATCATACAGTGCCAGTATAATTGACAGCCTTAGGACACAAGCTTATTTTCTATTATTAGAATGGTATGTATGCCTTGGTGATCCTGCTTTGTAGTATGTATACAGATGTATGTGTGCTGTATGCCATCTATGAAGTTGATAATAAGAATGTGTTAGCTGTATATAACTTATTTATCCCTATCAGCACTGTCTATTTGGGTACCTAGAATATATAAAATTATAAATTCAAATCTATGTCAAACATATGTGTTCAAGACATATGTGCTTAAGATTCCACTGTGTACTGGAAATATGTAAAGTGGAAGATCTTAAATGCTTACACCACAGAATTTTGGTGAATCTGGATGGTGACTGATGTGCTGTGTAGCTACATGGTGGTAGATAGTTTTGCATACTTGTAAACCCTAAATGCATACAATTTTTATGTTGTGATTTTTCTTTAGAAAGGTAGGGGGATCATATTTACACAGCTGTGAGAGGCTAGGAATAAAGGAATACAATTCCTGAGTCCTAAGAAGGCCTGTCACCTGCACTGGGACATGCCCTAGTTGAATAGCAGTGTTATTGGTGAGAGTACAGATCTGTTAGTGTTTGTTGCGGGGAGGGGGTGGGCAGAAAAAAGTATCTTCTCCTGTGACTCTGAAGTTGGGTGGCAGGAGACAGGTCCAGCAAAATCTAGAGCAGTGGTTCTCTACCTTCCTAATGCTGCTACTTTTTAATACAGTTCTTTATGTTGTGTTGACCCACACCCATATACTTATTTTGTTGCTACTTCATGAATGGGATTTTGCTTCTTTTATGAATGGTAATGCAAATATGCAATATGCAGGATATTTGATATGCAGTTTCAAAAGGGTCATGACTCACAGGTTGAGAATCACTGGTCTAGATAGGCCGTGACAGATGATTTTAGAAGAGTTGAGTAAGCAGAGAGGTACATAATTGGAAAACCAAGTGTAGTGCTGAATATATCAGTGTGCAACTTGTCCACAGTTGGCAGACAGTTCTGCAGCCATGGTTAGAGTCGGCTTGGACGGTTGGACAGAATGGGTTTGTGTCTGGTATGAGGACCCGAGATGATGGCTCCTCTTGGGTCAGTCCAGCTGCCTTTACCCAACCTTTGCTTCTGGTTTTCTAGTGCAGCTACTGAGTGGAAACCAATTTCCCTAAATATTTTATCAGACATTCACTGTTTAATCACCATCCTCCCCACCACCACCACACTCACATGGACATGCAGTGGTTTACAAACTGAGAAGGCATAACCACTGGGCAGACTGCCTGTCTCCTGGGAGTTGAAACTTCTAATTGTCTTTTGGGTTGATGGGGCCAGGCCCCTGGATATGAGGTTTGACTAGGGACTGGAGAAGTTAGGTCATAGAGCTCACCTTCCCAGCTGACTTTGGTCCTGGGTTACCTACTTTTTGTCAACTTGACACAAGCTAGGGTCATCTGTGAGGAGGAAACCTCAGGGGAGGAAATCTTTCATCAGACTGGCATGCATGTTTTAGTGATGAACAATTGATGGAGGAGGACCTAGTCTATGGGATCAGCCCCATCCCTTAGCAGAGGATCATGTGCTATAATAAAGTAGGCTGAATTCATCCAGTAACTGATGGAAGCAGATGCAGAGATCCACAGCCAAGCACCAGGCCAAGCTCTGGGAGTCCAAAGAGAGGAAGGAGGGATTATATGAGCAAGGTGTGGGGAAGGTGTCAAAATCATGACGGGGAAATCTACAGAGACAACTGAACCAAGCTAATGAGAACTCACAAACTTTAGACAGACTGCTGTGGAGCCTGCATGGGACTGAACTAAGCCCTTTGCATATTGAAAACAGTTGTGTAACTTGGTCTGTTTGAGGGGCCCTGGCAGTGGGTCCAGAATCTATTCCTTGTGCATGAGCTGGCTTTGTGGAGCCCACTGGTTATAGCATGAGGCCTTGATGAGGATGGGGAGGGATCTGGACGTTCCTCAACTAAATATGTACCAGGCTAGATGTGGGGTGGGTTGTAGAGGAGGCTGGGGAGAATTGTTGAGAGATCAGTGGTTGGTATGTAAAATAAATAAAAAATTAATAACTCAAAAGACTTAACAAAACAACAACTACACAGGAAGTACACTGAGAAAGCCATGAGAGCTAGACAGTAAGCAGCACTTCTCTATGGCCTCTGCCTCGACTTCCTGTCTGTCTCTAGTCACTTACAGGACCCTAAGCTGTGGGATGAAACATGGTTCCTTCTCCCCAGCTTGCCTTAGGTCCATGGTGTTAATAGAAAACAATATCCAGGCCCCAAGTCAGTAGCCAGTGGACTGATGTGGAGGGAGGCTGCCCAGGCCATCTGACGTGCCACAGAGAGACCACATCTAACTTATTGATCACACTGGGATTAGCTGCTTGGTGAAGGCTAACCTTCACTGTCCAATTGACTGGAGTTGGAATCAACTGGAAGGCTGTCTCCAGGGATGTCTAGGAGGGTGTTTCCAGAGACATTTCTCCCAGGAGAGAAGGATTCCCCGTGAGTGTGGACTGTGTCATTGCATGGACTGGGTTCCAGGGTTGAATGATAGGAAAACAACAAATGCTAGTGTCGCAGGCAGCACCATGCCTTTTGGTTTTTTCCAGCTGTGGGGTCTCAGCTGCCTGCTTCTGCCCCTGTGAACTCTGCCACATTCCCCTCCAGCATGAGTTGGACTCCATGAGCCATAATATATTCTTTTTGTGAGGTTTTTGAAAGTAAGGAAAAACATAACCAATACAAGCTCCAACTATTCTCTATCTGTGAGTCCCGCCCTGGCTGTTCTACAGTAATAGAGACAAAGGGCTTGGGGTATGAAGTGCTGCTGTCTGCCTGTCTGCCCCTCTGAGAAGACCCTCCCTCTGTCAACAAGTCAGGACCCTCCACCTCTCTGCAAGAAGGGAAATGGCTTCTCACGGCTGGCACTGGCTGAGTGCTTTTTCACTCCTTTAGTTTGAAGCAAAAGGATACTGTGTAATTTAAAAAGAGAGGGCTGTTTGTATTTTTCTGAATCCTATTTCTGTTTTTCTATAGCGAAAATACATTTCATAGTTCAGTAAAGTGCCCATCGACTCCTCCATCTTTGATAAAAGATGAGCTGCGCTTCAACTCCCTTGTAGCCTTGCCCTGGGAAAACTGTGACAGCAGCTTTCAGGGTCCCCTAGGAAGCCAAGAAACCCTCATCACAGGGAGAGTAACCTTGTGTAGTTGAGTCAAGGTTGTTTCTTGGTGGGTCTCTTGTCTTGAGGAGCTGCAGGTGCTTGGCTGCTGTTTGTGTGCACCAAGTAAAGCCGTTTCTGAGGCTCCAAATATTCTTTGTGCATGTGACCCTCTCCCACCTCTACATAAACTCTGCTCAAGATTTCTCAGCTATAAAGCCTGCTTTGACTATAAAAGGGAAGGCCTGCAAGTCTCTTCTCTTGTTTGTATGGAAGTATGAAGGTCAGAGCTGCCAGCTGTGAGAAAAACTGTTGTTTGGAGATTGCATTGCAACATAGAACCCTCACAGAGCATGCATCATTGCTTCAAGGAGGACCAGGATGCCCTTGGTGTACTCAGAAAGATACTTGCTGTCTCCTCCAAGATATCCCACCCCCATCACCAAACATCATTCCCAGCACATCTTTAGTTGATATCAGTCTGAAATATGAAGGAAATATTACAAATCACAAACACTGTAGAGCACACTGGCATTTATTTCAACCTCATTGAACAAGATTCTTGGGAGAACAGGGGCCAGGGCAGCAGAAGGTCTTGCTCACTGCCATGGCCTGTGCCTCCGACTCCCGTGGACTCAGCCTCGGACTGTTCGGCGTCCTCTCCTAGGAAAGAAACAGACAAGTGAACCCTCAGAAGTCCCGTGGGAGCAGAGGGGAGGCTTAGGGTGCTCTCTGGGGCAGAGGAAGGGAGGCATCCCTTCTTGCCGTGAGTGGTGAAGGAGGCAGGCTGGCTCAGCCCTCACTTGAAGAACTTGGACACACGTGCCAGGACTCTCTGGAAACGGCCTCTCCAGGTCCTTCTCAGAGGAGCAGCCTCCTTGGTCCCTCTTGGGCCGTCACATGAGTTCTCCATGTTGTGAGTCAAGAGGACACATTCCTGGGAGTATTGTGGGTTTCTCATAGCCTGAAAAAGAGTGTTGAGGCCTCAGCCTTACAGGGCACTCATGGCTGCTGTCTATTACCCCATTTGGCTACTGTGTTGTGCATCTGCACTGCTGGTTGAGGTGCTGAGGATGGAGACGTGGGGATACCTGCCCCGAACAAACCCCAGACACCTCAGGGATGATTCGGACCATATGGAAGTGAGACTCACCTGCGCAGGGGGTGGGTACAAGAAGGTGAAGATCATGCTTCCAAGAGAGTGTGTGATGGCAAGAGTGACACTCCCTCCAGGACTTGTTGGCAGAGATCTGCTGAGCTCTCCATTGTGCTAGGTGCAGAGTTTGAGGCCTGCCCCCTGCGTAGCCCTTGGCCCCGCCCCTCCAAGGCTCTAAGCCCCATTGCTTCTGCCCATGGTTCCTCCCTGCTTCAGTACATTGTGCTCAAGCAGTGGATACATTTGTGGTGGGTGGCCTGTGTCCTAACTCACGCCCCTCAGAACTTTCTTTGTTTCTTCCTTTGCTTTTTGTCTTCACTCTGGCCAGCTCAGCAGCCTGAACGCAAGTTCTGCTGGCTGAACTGAAAATGCACAGGTCTTC